>VYZP01073483.1:0-24312 GCA_013400635.1 Hypocryptadius cinnamomeus | reverse complement strand
GCTGCCCCGCGGGGCTCCAGCGGCGCCCACCCGGCCGTGGGTGCGCGGCTCCGCGGGACCCCGCCCGTGTCCGCCCCGTGCGGCGGGGCCGTCGAGGCCGCCGCGGGTGTTGGTGCCGGGAGCTGGCACCTGCGGCGCTGGAGGGTCGAATATTTGAGGTTCCCTCGACGGGTTCCATGTGTTTTTGTCCCAGGCCCGTAAAACCTTCTCCTCCCAGTTTCACACCTCTTAATCTGAAGTATGTGATGGCTTATAACAAGATAGACAAATTATTTTTAATGTGCACACCCAGTGAGTTGTGATTTATTTGAAAACGCACGTGTCAGAACCACATGAAGAGCAATTGTATTCCAAGACAAATCCAACTTTGCAATGCAAATAATTTTTCATTTAACTTGGATGCCATCGATGTTGGGCTGCAGATACCATACCATGTGGATGAATGTTTTCAAAAAATGTGGCATTGTTTCCTGGTAGCGATTGCTCATCGAGTTGGTTATGCTGAGCCCTTTGTAGCAGAAGAAGAAGAAATTTTTTTGTTTTGAGAAATTCTCCATCCTGTTCATGGTGATGAGGTTTCCTGCTTAACCGTTTAGTAGTGCCTTCTGGAGAACTGGGATCAGAAAGCAGCATTTCCATTCCATTTCCATTTCAGATGAACTTATTATAAATAGTTGGTAATAAATAGATGCATCAATAAAACAGCCCCGTTGTTGCAGTGGGATGTGGAAGTCCTTGTAAAATGGTTATCTTACACAGCAATATCAGATTCAAAGTCAAACTAGGCATCATGATAGCACAAGATTACAAAATGCAGTTTTCCTGGGCAAAGGCTGCGCCTTACCCTGAGCTCCCATGTTTCCCTGTTTGCTTGGAGTATAAAAGTTTTTTGTGTCTGCCAGTTGGGATGGAGTGTCAACATGTGAGTGGCAACTTCAGGCATGTTGCTGGCTAATGTTGAAAGAAGTGGTGAGGAATCTTAACAGTTTTAAAAAATCGATTATTATGAAGTTTTGTAATCAGAAGTTACTCTAGGCAATATTTCATCTTGATGCTTGAATTTTAAGAGAGTAAAAAATTCATAGTGTCAAAGAACTTTGTGGGATTTGTAGCATCAGTGAACAGTGAGAAAATAGGTGATCACACTAATTAAGGATGAAAACCTCCAGTGGACAGTGAGATAAAAGGTGATCACACTAATTAAGGATAAGTTTGCTGCTTATCCACTTATGATTTTATAAGGTCAATTGAAAAGTATGACATACATGGGATTTTCTGTGCAGAGTTTCTTGACTGAATCCAAGACTCCCAGCATGGCTTCTGATATGTAAATCTAAGCAGGTCTACCTTTTTTCACTCAATCTGTGGTGGTGGACACTTGGGGCATTTTTTTCCGATCTACTGTGTGTCAAAACACACAGCACATCTTCAGACTCCATATTGCAAAGTAATGGGTTCTTCCTTAATTTGCTGTGTGTCAAGCATTTTTAAATAGTTAACCCTTTTTTTTGGGAGGAGTGTAATTCTCCCAGCAGTCACAGTGGTGAGGTTGTGATGTCAGGAGCAGGATGTGCTGGCCTCTTGCAGTGGGCCAGTGTTGTCATTGTGAATTGGTAGCATTTTATGTCAGTTGTCATTTAACCTGATACTCGCTAGTTTCAGAGTTGCTATTTTCAAGACATTATACAAATATGAACTTAGTTGTTCAGCAAAGGCATATACAATTATTAATCTATATTTTAGAGGAAACTGCTCATACATAATTTTTATGTTAATCCCCCTATTATCTTAGGGATGCATCCTAATGGTCATTCAGTCTGGTCTCATTATAAAATAGCATTATTAATAAAGGATTTAGTTGTTTGCTTCCTATTTAGTGTTTATTTGAAAAGGTTCATTTTTTTGTAAGTGAAGGATTTTTTTGTCTCTGCAGCTTCATCCTGGCTGTGGCAAAGCAAGTGTGCTTGAGAAGGTGGAAAAACCCACATTTTATTGGGTGAAAAGGAAGTAACTGTTTGTAATATTATAACTTTAAAAGGTCCCATAATACAAATTATTGTATTCTCAGTAGGAAATCTGTAGTTCCATTTCTGTTCAGCTTAGGAAATAAAATACATCACAATAATGACTTTACTCAGCTGTAAAAAACAACTGAATAAATGACTGCCTAGTGAAAATGAACATTGAAAGTTTTGGTTGTAGTACTTAAAAATTCCCATCCTGTAAGTTGGGAATAAGATAAATGCAAAATCAGTTTTCTTTACTTTCATTCCAACACCTTCAGTATAATTGCCCTTTTTTACGAAATATTGTTCTACAGCCACTGTGGAAGCAACAGGGTTATGCACTAGGAGATAAATGTGGGAATTATTTTCTCCCTCGCTACCTTAATCTTTAAAGGAGTAAAGAGAAGTAAAAATGCTATGGAAGTTCCCTTCAGAACCCCTTCAAAATTATAATTTCTCGGCCAGACCTCCTGCACCTGTCCCAAGCTGGATCAGTGTGGTAGCATCCACAGGGACATGTTGAAGGTGGGGTTTGCAGCCTGTGCTGGATGAATCCTGCCCTGGGACAGCTGGAACCTTGGGGCTGCAGGGGTAGGGACACCTGGCCCTGCTCTAGTCTGGTTTTAAAGCAGGCATGCCCGACT
Source organism: Hypocryptadius cinnamomeus (assembly GCA_013400635.1). NCBI lineage: Eukaryota > Metazoa > Chordata > Aves > Passeriformes > Zosteropidae > Hypocryptadius > Hypocryptadius cinnamomeus. Next base: position 21,662 of record VYZP01073483.1, on the reverse strand, counting down.
GATCTGAGATTTCTGTATATGAGGCCACAGTGTCCATATCAGCTTTGTTATAATGCCAGGAGAATAAAATGGATTGCTTATTTTACCTTTCTTTCATTGTAATTCTTCTGCATTTTATATGACAAGCCTGTCTACTGGCCTAAGGGAGAGAAAGGTTGCTGCTAAGTTCATGTCACCAATTCATAAATAATTTTTAATGGAATGCCTGAATGTACAGGGGATTTCCAATTTCAGCAGCAGGTCACACCTAAATGTGTTTCTTAGGTCCACAGATCTTTGAATGTGAAGAATCATCTGACAGATGTGTCTCTCACTGCCCAGTGACCTGGCAGTTCTTTATTGACGTGTTTTCTTCACAAAAACAGTTTTACAACTATAAAGATTATTTTTTGGCAGAACTTCTCTGACAAGTGTTCTTTCACCTTTCTATTTTCTGCTTGTGTATATAAGCTGCTTAAATAAAAAAAACCTGTTCCTGGGTCTCTGGAAATCAGCAACTACATTTCCAGTGGTTTCAGCAGCACAAAGCCAAGGGGGATTTTTAATAAGGGGAAAAAAAGCATTCATCTTTAATTACCATCTGATCTCAGCTGTCCTTTTATGCCATTTTCCTTAAAGAAAATTCACTTTCACTTGCAAAATTAAGTCTACCATGCTTTCATTAAGTGTTTCATATGCTCAGGTAAGTCGCTAAGTGAGGTAGCAACTTACCTGATGTCATGGACAAGATGGTAGAAATACCTAGAAATACCTTAATGCCTTGATTCTGCCAAAATTCATCATACATTTATGCTAACATACCTGAGTAGACCTGTACAAGCTAAGGATGCAAGTGTTTACACTGACTGACTGACTGAAATACATTTGCTGGGTCCAGAATAGCTCAAGATTAATAGATCTGTGTAAAGTCTCAAGTTTGTGTTAATTCTTGTGCTTATTTTTCTGTCTTAAAAACGGTAATGGAAGGCCACAGCAAGTGGATAAAAAATATGGCAAATCATAGGAATATATCTGAGTAATCTGTTTGTTGTGGGAAACCAAATCTACACACTTAAATTTATATGGCCTGATTATTTTGCTGTCATAATCTCTGTGTTACTAACTAGTTAAACATTACCATGTCCAACTAGTATGTTTTTTGGGGGGGGGAGAGCTGATTTTAAAGTAACGGTAGCATAACATCTGCAGCCTTCCCACCTGCATGCCTGGCCCCTGGGAGGCAGGGGGCAGCATCCTTAGTTTGCAATTTGCTTCTCAGTGAAATTGGATTGCTGCGGGTGGACGGCTTAGCCCTTCCACACCTCCTCCTCCTCCTCCTGACTTACCCTGTGATCCACTTGCTCGTCCAGCTTTCTGTTGAGCACTACAGGAGGACTTTTCCATGGCATGGGAGGGAAGGTTGCCCTGGTTCCTCACCAGGTTTTGGGGGAGAAGCCAAGATTTGTCCAAGTGTCTCCTGCACTGCTGGCTGGCCAAGCCGTGATGAGCTGCAAGGATGTTGGAGAAGCTAATCTGCACTACCAGAACAACATTGGTTTAGCTGAAGTATTTTATAGCATGGCCATCAGAAGTAGTGGACATTCACAGCACAGGTTTCAGCTGACAGGTGCCTTGGGAGGTCAGCTTTGGTAAATTCACTGGCTTGATTCTTTAAGAGTTTAAATCCATTGGGAAGGCAGTGTAGATTCTCTCTTTCCTTGTAGCAAGTGAGGAGGGTCCTCTCTTCTCTCAGGCAGCCAAGACAGGACAAGAGGAAACGGCCTCAAGCTGTCAGTGGTGGTTCAGGTGGACATCAATTGTGAGCACAGTATCTGTTACCCTTAAGCACTTTGATACCTAACCCAGAGATTTTGCTGTATGGATAGAAGATGTTGGAACATATTCCCTCACAGAGCTCTGATTAACTGTTCTGGAAGCAAAATGGGGGTCTAGCATATTTAAATCTATAACTCACATTTTTTCTGTTGAGGGGTCTTCTTAATGAGATGTGTGAGAACTGTACTTTGGAAGATTTTTTTTTTTTTTTAATAAACTGAAAACTGTATGTGCTGGTATTTACCAGTGATCTGCTCTGCTCTGGAGAGAATATATATATAAAGCACTGTTCTGCTTTGTTTTCTTTCCTAAGACATTCCAAACCACTGGACATACAGATTAGTCTCAGTCTGAGTCCATTCCATTCAATGGTGTAAGTGTTCTATAATTACAAAATTTGGTGGGCAGGAATGTTGTGGGTCTCTCATGACAGGAATGTAATTAAAAGTAACTAAATATATTTAGTATTTCTGATTTTGGCAAGTAGACTCTTCCCATTCTCGACTAAATTACGTCTGAAGACATTGGATGAGAATATGGGGGTTGATGGTTAGGACAGACAGAATTTTTCAAGTGTGCATTGCTTAAGTAATGGGAAAGGAACTTGTGAAAATAATAGAAATGAGACTGAAAAGTAATTTTGAGTAACCTCTAAAATATTAACCCAGACTGCTGTCTTGACTTCATGGTGGAGTTGAAGCACATTTAGTTTTGCAGATTCTATTGCATGAAAAGAACTGCAGCTGTGACAGCTTGCAGGTGAAGAACATTTCAGAAGTCTCTTCTGCAGTGTTCTGGCTGTATAAGTATTAGGGCTGTACAAGTATTAAGCCTGTTTGGGGGATTTGTTTTTCCTTACAGATGTAAATTTCATAATTGAAACAAGCAGGGGGTTCTGAGCAAGTAGGGCTGAACAGTCATGATGGCACAGTAGTAACTTCAGTGTATTAGTGTCAGAGTTGTTGAGTTGAAATCTTAATGTAAAAAAGGTACTAAAAGTCAAAATTATAGTGGCAATCCTGTCTTAGTCTCCTTAAACATGATATAAGGCTGCTCATATTTGATTCTCTGGTTATGTGGCACAGTATTTGAGAGTATAAGCACCACTGGAATTAAGCTAACATTTTAAAATGCAACTTTTGTGCATCCTGGGTTCCACTGGTTGCTAACTCAAACAGGTGTCTGGATTGTGGGAGAAGAGCCCAAATATTTCATTCAATTTGTAGAAACTGTAAGGAGGGCAATAAGGAGGTTAAGACGTCATTTGACTTTGCAACTCATTGGCCAGTTTTGGAATGTACTGAGCTTTCAGACTTCATCAGAGTACTCAAATGTGTACCTTCCTTTTGGCTGGTGGCTACTAATCAAACCAGAGTACTAGGAAGGAAACAAAGCCTTTAGTTACCATTCAGTCATAAGAATTTACTTTCTATACCTCACTTTAAAACTTTTGTATCAATTATTGTGTACAAATTTTTAAGCTGTGCTTGTTCAAAATAATTTTTTTTTAATCTTTTCTTATCCTGTTACAATAATACGTGTCAATGGGAATGTATGTGGAGGTTTTCTGGTTGAGTTTTAGTTTTTCCTAGATGTGTAAAGACTGGCTATTTCAAGTTACATGTTTTTTCCACTCCAGTTGTCAGCTAAGAATTATTAAATCCCTGTGAGAGTTGAGAGTGTTTTTGAAGGATTTGATGAGCTTCCAGTGCCTGATGCTTGCCACGTTGTTGTACTGGAACCATATGTTGGGTACCACATGTTTGTGTTTTTGGACCTGAGTAGGTTAGGTACTGTGTCCGTGGCTCATAAAACCAAGCATCAGTTTCACACCCTAAAGCTGTCATCCCTGGGTCATCATCCTCACAGTCCTGGCCGTGGGAACAGCTTGCATCAGCATCCCCAGTTATGAAACCAGAACTGTCTTTTCTGGATCTTCCTACTTCATCTTTTCTGTATCCCCTCAAAGAAAAGACCTTCTGACTTACACTATTTACCCATGAGGACTCTGAGTGTGTGAGGTCAGAAAGAGATTTTTGAGCCCTGCACTTAATGAGGATGCACATGAGCAGTCAGTCCAATGCAGAAACTCTCTTCATGGCTGCTGGGAACTTGCTTTTCTCTTTCTCTCCTGTTAGGTTCTGAGTTCTGTTCCACACACTTGGACCTTTTTAAGTTGGACTTGTCTTGTATCCATTTCTAATACACCTTGTTGTGCACAGCTCCCTTTATCCTCCCTGCCAAAAATTAAAAAGGAAGATAACTGTGTCTTGTTGCTTTCATCACCTGAAATTCATACTGAAAAAAAAAAAGCTGCTTTACTGTAGCTGTTGCCTACTATTTGGATTGGCCAAGTCAAATGATAAGTACTTTTCTCATAATTGGACAAACTAGTTTTCAGCGAAGTACAAAGTATGTTACAGACCTTGCTAACAAAGGAAAGATTTAGTTTTAGGTTTTTTAGTGCAATTAAGATTTTTTTTGCATTGCCTTGGAATTAGCCTGGACTTGATTTTCAGTAATGGAATTGTACCTCCGCTGTGCACACACAACTGATTTTGCAAGAGGAAGACTAATACAAAATTTCCATTTCTATTTTCAGGTTTATTTACTTTATCCTTTTGTTTTCTGCCACTGTTGTAATATGGCAAGATAGTTTCTGAGCAGTAGCTTTTTCATTTTTTCTCTGAAGAGTAATTTCAGTTGAGTAGCACCCTACTGAGACTAATGTGGTGAGAAACCAGTTGGCTATGCTGTGTTCAGTTTTCATTTGCCTTTCTCTGTAAAAATTTAAAAATACTTCTCCTACAGGAAATGTTTTCACTTGTGTTATGTCTTTTGCTTCCCATAGGAGGTATTCCTTTTAATTTATTGAATAAACCCATAAAAATTTTGGCACAATAGGGTCTTTGGGAAGCTGTTTAAGAGATCTCACCATCTTCTGTTTTTAGAAGATGTGCAATTGTTTCTTTATACAGTGCTATGAGCTCTGGGGCCAGCTAACAATTATGTGAAATGGGAGAATTTGAAGCTAAAGAATGTGAATTGACACATCTGCTATCACTTCTCAAATATTATTATTTTGATTTTTCGTATCTCATATTTGTCCTTCTTAAACCATAATCAATCCCTTTTCTCTTTCCCCTGTCTTCAATCTTAAAAGGATTCTGGGTAATATTTTGCTCTCAATCTCATCACCACAATTCCTTTTGTAAGCGTATGTGTGTATAGGAAGGTTAAATCCTTGTAACCATGGAACCTCGTTCCAACCATGTCCTGGTTGGAAATCAGCTCTGTTTAACTGTTAATTTAATTTGATGACAGTGCAGACTACTATTGGAATGGGGTGGTGGGGAAAGAGAGATGGGGATAAATTACATTTTCGTGCTGCAAAGTAAGACCCTATCTACTCTATCATAAATTAGAAAAATATGGTTGAGTTTCCTTGTGGCTGTTTCATAACATTCCTACTGACAAAATATGGCGTGCCTCTTGCTCATTGCTTCACTACTGTTTCTCAAGCATGTGTTTGTGTCTGCATCCAGTGACAGCTTTTGTTCCAGCACACCACAGGGACATGTCTTGTAGGTCTTTAGAAGGGGGGCAGTGGACTCAGAAGTGCCTCACAGAGTGGGCTCTGCCAGGGAGTGGGTACCAAACCATAGCAAGCCAGGAGAATGAGGCAGCCAAATTACTTAAATAGACACAATTGGAAGTTTTACTTATTTCAGAGATAAAGGGCCTTAATTCTGTATTCACTAAAGGAATGCAGTGTAATTGGCAGCCAACATATTAAAGAAAAAGAAACTTTTTAGCATAACGGTTAGTAAGATTTACATTGGCAAATTTACATATATTAAGTCTCTGGCACACTGTCCAAAATGCTTCTCAGTGCTTTTCTCTTCTTGAGGTATGAGCACAGATGATTTCCTTGCCCTGCCAAGGCTCAGATGGAACCTTTCTGTTTCATAAACCTCTCCTGAACAGAGGCAGAGTGAATGTAACAGATAAACATACTTTTCTTTCTTGGGGTGAATTGTGTAACAGAGCCTCCCGCCTGTTTTTTATGCAGATAAATTACACCACCTCACGTGGACCAGAGGAAAAGAAGTTAACCTAACTCATTTAGTGAGCTGTGCAAGTTGTGTTATGTGGAGAGCAGGATACCTGCATACTAGGCTGCATGAGCAGAAAGGGAACAGGCTGGTCAAGGAAAGGGACTTCATCCTTGTGAGGCCCCATCTGGACTTTTTTGTGCAAGGGAGATATTGACAAACTGGGGCAAATGGAGTGGAGGGCCACCATCAGGACAGTTAAGGGATGAGAGTGCTTAGTGCCTGAGAAAGGGGTGAGATTTGTTTCAGCCTGGGGAAGAATCAAGGGGGAGTGAAAATCCACTTTTTCTACCTACATGGGGACTAAGGAGAAGGTGCAGCTGGATATTGTCAGTTGCACAATGACAGTCACAAGTTGCAGTGAGAGGAATTTTGAGTAGATCTAAGTAAAAAAACATTCACAGCAGGAGTGGTTAACTATTGAGATGGGTTCCCCAGAGAGGCTGTGGAATGTCTGTTCTTGGAAATTTTCAGCCCTTGACAGGTCAAGGCCCAAAGGATTCAGTCAAATTTTGAAGATGAGACCCAGCTTTGAGTAGAAAATTGGACCAGATGACCTGCAGCGGTCCCTTCTGACCTAATATTTTCTGTGATTCTGTGACTCCAAGTATCATTTCTTTCCACAGTAGAATGAAAACTGCTGTTCTCCCTTGTGCTGCAGCATACCTTTGATGGGACAAAAGTTGCTGAATTGCGGAAGTTATGATGCTCTCCAGCACCAGCATTGGAAGCAGGCTTGTAGGAAGAGTAATTTCTTTCATTCAATCATTCTCCAAAGCTGTTGGTGTGTTTCTACTCTGTGAGGCATATCCTTACTCTTACTCCTACTCTCCTGGTGTCTCACAAATGCAGAGAAAGCCAGGGTAGCTCTTTAAAGATGTCAGTAAAATTCAAAACAAACCCCAGCCAAACCTTTCTGAAATTCAAGTATTTTGCAGAGGCAGATAGACAGTGCCCTAGCAGAACTTCAGCAAAATTTGGCGGGGAACTTTCAGTAATTACTTGCCAGATTAGTTTCCTGCCACCTCATTTAACCAAGCCAGCCTGCTTCTTCCAGCACCAGGGAGCCCAGGGCTAAGAAGGGCTTACACCTTTAGGACAGTGTGTTGTTAGGACAGACTTGTTCTGACATTGAGCTTTGTCTGTTTTTGTGGGTTGTTTATGTTTAAAATATTGAACATTTGGCAGAACACCATTAACTTTTGCTACCATTTCATGGTAGTTCAGTGTGCTCATGACAGACTGTATGATGTGCTGCCTAAAACACTTCAGTTCAATGCCTGTAATAAAATGATGGTGCAGAAGCATTTCTGTCAATTTACCTTTTCCAACTTTCATTTTTGTCATCTTGCATTATAAAATAAAAACGACCTGTGAAAGAAATGGAAGAAGGAAAAAAATTGAAGAGGTATGCAAGAAGGAAAGGAAATCTGCCGAGCTTTGAGCTGGGAATTGCATCAGATACACAGAAAAATAGGTGTGGCAATGGGACTGTTCAGGATTTGCCTATATTGTCTTACACAGCAAGAGTTTAACTGATACTGACCTTGCGATTTATGAGCTTAAGGGTACAGTTATGTAACTGGGATCAGTCAAAGCTAAACTGAACTGGAATAGGCAGATGGGGCCACACAGCCTGGAAAAAGCTGGTACCAAATTGGCTTGCTGAAATAAATGCTTCCATTCTGCTATTTAAAAGGAACACAGGTCACAATTTGCTGCTGTTTACAATGCAGCAGTGGGCTTTTTTGAGCTTCTGAAGCACGTTGATCAACATCAGCCCTGTGTGTCTTTTCTTTGCTCTTGAAAAATTATTTTGGCAAGTCTTCATTTAGCTGGCAGAGGTTTTGTCAAGCAGGTGCAGCCTCCAGCACTGAGTATGAAAATGGGCTGACAGAAGGATCTTGCCCACAGTAAAACAAAGCTTTGATAACTTGGACACATAAGTGTTTGCAGTCTCGGTAAGTACTTTTTTCCTTCATGGACCTGAACATAAGAAGAAAAGGTGATTCCAGCTGTTTGGTTCAAATAGAAGAAGACAAGGAAGGGCAGATGACAACACAGTATGGTAAATGAGTAGCTAAGTGAACATCAGCAAGGCTGGAAAGCAGGATTGCCACTGACGTGCCACCACCACTGGGCAGAGGAGAGCTTTGACTTCTGCTAGGGTGTCCCTGCCCTGTCTGGCTCATGGTGTGATGTCCTGGTTTACTGCTGGGAGTTCTGAGCCCATCGTGCTCAGGTCATGGTGTGGTTCAGCACGTTGTGGCTCTGCTTGCCACACAACCTGGCCCTCAGTGTGGTTCAGTCACATAAAAGGCTGATGTTGGACCCAGCGGTGCGTCCTCTGTCCTGGCTGCCACAGTGCTTGGTGCACCTTGAATAGTTCTCACCATCATCTCTGCAATGAGATTTTCTGAAGCTTTTGACTCACTTTTGAAGATGAACCTAGATTTTTTGGATAGTTTTTGAAATCTTAATCTAGATCTTCTCTATTGTTACTTTTTGTTATTGTAATTTAGAGCCTTCTTTCTTCTTCCTTCCCAGAGAAGGACTGTAATGCTGAGGTCTTCCACACAACTGAATACTGTTTTTTAGCAGTAAAGGGGTCTTAAGCTTTGTTCATATGTTTCCTTGTGCAGTTTTTCATTTTAGTAGCATTTTCAGCTGTTGCTATTTCAAGTGTTCATGCTTTGTTTGTGCTTGTTTTGTGATGATAGATATATGCTTTAGCAAAACTTGCTAAATTATATTTGCCTCTACTGTGATTGGTTGTTTTTTGCTTGTGATAGCTTACCTGCTTGTTTTTTTAGAAACACATCTGGAGGCTGTATCAGTGCATTGTTGAAGTCCAAGTGGGTTCACTTTAGCTCTTTAAACCAGGAGCATCCTGCCAATCAGCTGGTAAATTAAAATTCTGATTGGTGTAGATTGTGGGGTCTGGCATAAGTGCCAAAATTAAAAAGAGAATATCTGCTGTTCTTTGGCAACTTATGTTCTTTGGCAACTTATGTGTGATAGCTGGTCTGGAGGGGACTTTCAGAGAGGGAGCTAGGCTGCACTGCTATATTTGTCAGAGCTTCCTCTCTGGAAATCCTTTTTAAGCAAAGCTCTCAGGTGTTTGAAGGCCTGGTTGCTTGGGAATCTGTCTGACAAACTGGCTGGAAACTAGATATCATTTTGCTTTCTACCAGGGAAATCCTTCCCTTATCCTGACAGGCTGCTGAAGGATGCAGTCCTGCAGAGACAGTGAGGTGCCCCTGGAAGGGGAGTGGGTGGGGATAACAGGGCATGATCCTTACTGCCTGTGCTCCACAAACACAAGCTTTTCTGCCAAAGCTGCTGAATCCTCATGATGGGGTAGAGAACAGAGAGAACCCTCATCACCTGGCAGGTTGAAGAGCTGTTGAGCCCTGGGAATAGAAACACTGGGAGCAGCAATGAGCTTATCTTCATGGCCATACTGCAGTTGTGGTGGCCATGGTCTCAGATGGCAGGACACCTTTCCTAGGTGGTTTGAGCTGTTGGAGTCCCTTCTTTTGGACCAAGTCCAGCTACTTGGTCTTAGCATTCAGCACGAGATTTAACTATAGAACTTTTTTGAGCTGAAGCTAGCAGGCTTAAGATGAATTAACTTGAATTATGGTTGAAAAAAATAAGATTACTGCAGTGAATTATTTATTTCTGGCTTCCTTACAGTTTTTTGAAATACACTCCCTTAGTTGAGATGAAGGCATTTAATAACCATATTGCTCTGCAAGAGGGTGACTGGCCTCTTGTGCTGGATCTGACTCAGACAGATGGAGGTGGAGTGGAAGCCAATGGGAAAGGAAAAATATGGTTGTCAACATCTGGGCCAAATCAAAGAAAAGCTGGAAGGGAGCAATTTGTTAGGATGTTCCCAAGGAGAATGTGAGGATTTCTGTAGAAGGTACATAGCAGGGGGAGCTACAGGGGGGGCTTGCTTGCTGACTCCTCTTGAAAGAAAATCCAAGGCTAGAGGAGGCTGAAAACAGAAAAGCAAAGGGGAGTTTGCATGGCATGTTCCTTGGAGCCGGTGATGAAGGGCCAGAAGAGCAAGGGAAGGGATTTGCTTCCAAGTTTGAGTGCTGGGGGTGTTGGTGTAGCAGAAGCAGCTGCTGAACAGTTGAGGACACAGAAAAGTCAGCATGTGGGAAGTGTAATGGGACCTCCCATCAGGTCCAAAGGTTATTTTTTAATGGTTTTTTTACACTTTTGGTTATTTTATAACGCAGCCTTTTCTGGCAGAGAAGCCCTACTGGGGAAAGGCATGAAAGATTTTGGAAAGACTGGGATGACTGAATAGAGATCTGTAGATCAGCGAGCATGGTGTGAGATGGAACTGGGTTAGTTGTTCCAAGGTTTTGAGTGTTGATGCACTTAAAGTGTCATATATATATTTCGGGATAAGCAATTGAATTGCTAGGGCTTGCCTTAGAAGTGAAGGTTATTTTGTGCAGTGGCAAAGCACTGTAATTTATTTGTCAAACCTTAACGAAGCTTGGAATTGAACCCTGGAGGAGAGAAATTGGGAATTACATCTCTACTTTATCACACCCTCTGTGAGATGTAGTTGCCCAGGAAAGCCAGGCTGCAAATGTTTGATGGGAGAAAAGAGAAGAGTTTAGGAGCATAATAAGGGTAAAGGAAACTAGAGGTACTTTGGGATGCTTGAAATTGTGAACTGCAGGGGAATTATTTAACCTTTGTGACAAAACGTTTTGACTGTAAAATATATTTATATTTAATGCATATACTGTTTCTTTCTTTCTAAATTTGGAAATGATGTTTGCTATGTTATATTTTTGCATGGTGAATACTCATTGTATCTGTATTTTTTTCTGACGTGAATGATTACCACATGGTAAAATGTTAATTTAACCATTTCATAATAATTTAAATACATCTGGAGTCCAGGTTACCTAAAAGCTGTTACTTACACAAAATTGCAACATACAATGTCAGGGAAAAGAAAAATAGTACACAATGTACTATTTCTTAATAATGTAAGTCAAGGTTTTATTGTCGATCTTTTTCGTTTTGTCAGGAAACACCTCCCAGCTCTGAGATGCTGTTTCCTGGAGATGAGACACTGCAAATCTGGGTGGTGAAGGTGGTAGTGGGTAGAGCCAGGGCTCCTCAGACATGTGTGTGACTCTCGCTGTGGTCAGTCAGTGGGATATTGCTCTGCATTCCAGTACAGCAACTCCACAGCACCGTGCACCACCACACCAGGGACCACTGTGCTCGCTTCAGATGACATTGGGTGTCCCTGCCCAATTCCTTCAGATGCCTCCTATGGAGGAGTTTCCAGAACAATGAGTGGTTGTGAGATCAAATAGCTGGAGGTCACTTGCTCCCAAAGACAACTGGAGGGCTTTTGCCTTTACTTTAGAGTGAGGAATTTGTGAATTATGCTCAACTGGCGCAACATCAATGTGTAGAAAAGGATCTAACATACTGAATTTGAAAGAAATGAAGAAATATTTTTCCCATGCTTTGTATTAGGATAACTCTGGAAATATTCTGTTTCTGATTTTGCTTTTGTTCTTCCCAGCTTTTTAGGAAATATTTGAATTAAAAGGGTTGAGACAGTGCTCAAGACCATTGAGGGAAAAATTAATTTGCTCAGCTTGGAAGGGGATCAATTACAGATTTTGCTTCAGGGACTAAGAAAGTTTTTGCATTTTCCTTCTTCCTCCTCTAGTGCTGTGGATTAGGGCTACTTCCACTCTGTAAGAATATATAGTTTATTTACAGTATGCACAGCTCAGATGCTTGTTAGAGTATCTTTTGACTTCCTCCCAAAAGGTGGGACAGAAGCAGTGGGCAGGTGATTGCTTGGTCCTTAGGAGCTGCCTGGGGGTGGCTCATTGAAGCACTGGGGAGAGACAAGGCTTGAGAAACCAGAGCTGCAGATGAGCCTGTGGATTTGGTGGCTAATCCACACAGGGCTGTGTGAGGGCTAGGTCTCTCTGCCCTCAGAGTAGGGCACTGGGGCTTGGGTGGGCTTTGGCAATTGCTGCTGGGTGTGTTTCCCTGATGGGGGAAGGGGATGCAGCATTAGTTATTTCTGGATACCACACAGCCTAGAGAAATTATATTTAAATGTTAGATAACTGGTTTAAATTGGGATTATGCCCAAATTAGGGATGAGACAGTAAAAGTGGGTGATAAGAGTATCTGTTGTTTCTGCCCTGACTGTGGGGGGTTGAGGGACAGAAATGGGCATCCAGCCATGTGCAAATCCATACAGAATCCAAAGAATTTGTGTGGGCATCCCTACATCACAGGTCGCCTTGCATTGCAGAGGTGATTTTTACATTACCATAGTATCTTGGAATCCTATTTGTGGGTTAGGACATCACTGTACAAGGTGTATAAACACACAAGACTTTTATTTCCAGAAATTTTACATAAGAGACAATAGATAGATACAGTTGCACCGAGATTTGTACAGAGACTGTTTTGTGATATTTGGTGGATTCAGCAAGCAAATGTATGGCCTTGCTAAGTTTTAGAGATTCTTAAACCATGAGGATAATGTAGTAATAATAATAATAATAATAGTATTAATAAATATAATAATACATAATATAATATAATATAACATAATATGATATAAATATTTAGTGGTAATTTCTTCAGAAATGAGGGGAGAAGGAGATAAGTTGCCAGTGCAGAAAACTGGGTGACAGAGACCTGACATGGTGGAATGAACATAGGCAGTAGATGAGGATGATAGGGAGGATGGGACTAGTTAGGAAGGAAAATGTTTAATATTTGATGTGGTAACAGGCTGAGAATGCTACAAAGAAAAAGGTGGCATCATCAAAGCCAAGATGCCTTTGCAGAGCATTGTGGATGAATGTAAGCAGAGCAGCATTGTATTGGAAAAGTGAGGGAAGAGAATACCAGAGCCACTGAGAAGAAAGCACTCTGCACAGGATTTCTACCTGGGTTTTGTATTGAAAAGGCTGTGTATTAATAATTTGTATATAAGTATAACTTCCTTTAGCTCCTAGACAAGGGTCAGTGATAGGAGGAATATGGCATATACTGATCTTTGTTACCTTCCTGCCTCCTTTTGCACAGGCATCAGATTTTCCCAGTGTCCTGGAGACTGTGTGTAGATGCACAGTTGGCATGGTGTAAAGATCTCTAAACTGAGAAGCTGATGCAATGTAAGGCTGTGCCACAAGGTTTGTTGAGGTCCCAGAGTAGTGCAGCCACAGTCCCACAGTGACTAAGCTAATAAATATAATAAAACCTACTAATGTGATAAATCACAATAATAATAAGTTAAAAGTAAATGTATTTAAGGATCAGTCTACTTTTATTTCTACAGAACTAAGTCTGTTTAGCTTAGCACGTGTTATAGCTTACTTGGGTGGTGTTGGATGATGCTTGTGCTATGAAAGGAGTTTGATGCCTTTATGTGTGAGATTACCCAGAGATGAAGCATAAAACCAAGTTCAGCTCCTGCTCATGTAGGGATAGCTCACCACCCCACTTGTCTCCTGTCTCAAGTAGCTGGCTCTCTGGCAGCTCCTCCCCTGGGGCAGTTTTACTCCTCTTCCCAAGAGGTGTCATACAATCTTTTTTGATCCCCCTGGGCAGTGTTGTTGTTACCCCATCACCCTGCTGAGTGTGTGGGATGGTGCTACTTATGAACCAGTTACCCAGGTACTGTGGTAGCTGTTTGCTACCACCACAGGGTACCACCCCCTGTGGTAGGCAACTGAATCTTGGTGTCTGGTTGACACTTGATACAGCCCTTTTGGCTGGCAAAGGCAGAGAAATCATCATCAGAAAAGGGAGAGAGTATATGTGTGATTTTAAGTACAGAATATAAACATTAGGCAGAAACACTTATTTTTAAAAATTTCAAGAGCAGCAAAATAAAGTCTTGATGAACAATACTAATACAGAAAGCAATTCCTTTTGTTTGAAAGTTATCCAGTTTATTTCAAGGACCTTTTGCAATGGTTTCTTTGCCCCATTAAATGTCTTACTGGAGAGCTGGCATCTTGCTGTGAATTATTAACGCTTACCTAATGGGTGTTTACATATGTTTGCCTTGAAACTTAGCTCTGTAATGCGGTATGAAAACATTGAGTTTGCAAGCCTGTGCTTTAATGAAGGTGCAGAGGGTGTAGAAGAAAGTGGCTGTTGGTTTTTTATGTGTAACAGTTGTGCTGAGCCTCCTCCAGTGTTGCTATTCATGAACTTTAGGGTTTCTTACCTGTTTGTTATGACCGCTTAACTACTTCTGAGCTGTTACTCTGTCAGCACCAGTAATAGTAAACCTCTTCTCTAAGTATCTTCTTCATTATTTCTCTATGAGAGGGTAAACCAGCCTTCAGCCATACACAGTAGTGTGGGGTGCTCCATTCCCTGGAGCCCCATTCCTGCCCATACCCCGTGCTGGACCACAGCAGCCTGTGGGGCACAGAGCCAAGCGCAGCATTTACCTTGTCAGCACCTCAGCCCTCTGACAAGGACAGCTGCATGCTAAAGCTCCTCACTGTCTTCATTTGGATGGGTGTCTGTGTTCTCCATTCAGTACCTTTTGGGGACAGACTGTCAAGCTTCCACCTTGTAATTACATCTCTGAAGGAAGTTGGTGGGTATTATAGCCAAGGTGCATGCTGCAGTTCTTGATCCCGATCCTGTTGCCCTTCAGAACTGTCATCCTTCCCTAAGCAGGGACTACTTCTGTGAGAACTTGCTTTGATAAGAAGGAAACTTAATTCAGTAAAAATTGATTTTACAATGGCCACTTTGTAGTGCTGGGGAAAAAAAGGGAGAAAAAGATGCAACAAAACCACCACAACCTGAAGACGCTTCTCCGTTTAGGAGGACAAATATCTTACTTGGAAATGCAAGTTCAGGAATATGACTTGAATTATTGGTGACCTTGTCACTTGAGAAGAAGAATTAATTGTTATCTTTTGTCCTTAAAGATGGGGATTTCAGTGCTCTGATTAGATATTTGTGTGAGAAGTTGGAGTGGAACAGGCAGCTCCTCTTCCTAATATTTCAGCCTTGTTAGGGCTTTCACAGAAGTCCTTGCCCTGGTAGTTAGCCATTACCAAGAGGAATCAATCTGATGATTTACCTTTTTCTGGACAAACATCTCCTGAAAAGAGAGCAGAATGGATCCAGTGGCAGATGCAGTGAAGCCTGTTCTTCTAGCTCGAAATCTGTTGTTTTGGAGGCAAATACGCAGAAGCCTTCCCTGTACAGCAGTTGTGGCTCCTGGGGCAGCTCTGCATGCCCAGGCTCAGCCACTGTAGGGTTGCTCTGCAGCAGTGGTGGCATTGGTGACATAGCTGAACATTCCTGGCTGTCCTTGGGTGTGTGTCCCCGTGCCCTGCGGCATACCTTTCTCCTAAACACATGCAATTCCATTAACAGGATAAGAAAAATTACAATCTTTAGTGAATATTTAAATGTATGATTTTGCATACTTTTGTTTTTGAATCTTTTCATCTTAAATGGCAGTAACCAAGTTGAATCTGAGAACTAGCTGAATTATGTATTTCATCTTAATTGATGAAAAAATTTATACTATTTGAAAAAATAAAAACTTCAATTTTAAAGGAATACAGTTGGCTCTCCCTAAAGTATCAGCTTTTGTTTGATTTCTGATCCTGGACTCCAGTTCTGCTACTAGATGTAGTAGGAGAGAGTTGCTTGCATGAAGAATGTGTCCAGCTTCAAATAGGCATGCTTTGAATGTTTTGCAAAAAAGGCATTAGTCTGTAGGAAAAATATTTCTAGTCAGAAAATCAGAGTTTTTTGTAGCAAATTCTGCATTTTTTTTTTAAGGAAGATTGCTATGGCAAAGAAACATGAAGCTTTATCAAGCAGCATGCTGATATTAATTGCCTTGGTTTCTTTTTTAGTGATGGTCTTATTTAAAACATGTCTTAACACCTTGTGGAATCAGTTAACTGTTAGTTTGCAAATGATATGGTGTTTCAACAGATGTGTAAACACCCTGCCCTTCCTAACAGGAAAAAGTCACAAATAACTCAGCTTTAAAGTTAGGGTTGATTATGTAATGCTCATGAAGGAAATGTGTTCTTTTTTACTGGAAAAATAGAGGGTATCCTGGTTCCTATTTTGGGACTGAAGCAATATAACTTTTTGTCAGGGAATCACAACACATGGTCCATTTTTAACATGTGTTTATTTTAATAAAATGAAAAGTATTATTCAATAAAAAAAGCTGTGGTGTAATGTTATCAGTCAGGTCTCTGTTGCAGTCTCACTTGACAGTATTTCTTTCTGTGATGGGGGTTTGTTTTTACAGTTAATTTGCCTCCCCGTAGTAGGGAGGAATGTATTTATTAGATTTACCCTGCCTAATCTAACCTGAACACCTGCTGGGAAGCTGTAATACAATGTCAACTGCGGTGGTGAGATAAGCACCTGATTTGCTTTTACTTGACACTGTTTCATATTTACCATATGTCTTTAAAGAACATTTTGAAAATTTTGGTTTGTGGGCATATTTGTTTAGGCTGTCCCATCAATCACTGCTGTGTTTCACTTCCATAAGCAATGCTGTGGCTGATTCCAGCATGTCCCTGCATGAGTGTCTTGATAATCTTTTATATGAGATGCAATCTATCTCCTTCCAGACTTCATAGATGCACAGGCTTATTTAATTTTGAGACTCCTTTTACTTCACTGTTCTATTTTCTGTAGATAACTCAGTACATCGTGGCTTAGGCAATCTTCATCTTCAAACACTCATTGATATTGCAAGGGGAGTAAGCAACATTCATCTAGAAAGTGTGTTGCTCCTATGACTTGCTCCAATGTATGATTATTCAGTTACCTGTTGTGCTCTTTGCAGCTGGTCAATTAACACATGAAGCAATTTATGGGGTAGTATTTGTGACAAAATACTTTTCATCATTTTTGTATGGGGTGTTACATAGCTTTTCTTAGATGTCTTACCAGACTTTGGAGGCAGACAGTTGACATGTCATTAGTGTTAGAAATAGCATTCAACAAGATATGTGTCATTTTGTTTCTATATATACAAGCAATATTATATTCTGTATTCCCTGAATTGAAGGACATTACTCATTTTGATGTTTCCATGTAAATATAATTTCACTTATACATGCTGAGACCAGAAATAAATATGCAGCTGAAAAGATAAGATTTGAAAGAACAATATCCATATATCATTACAAATATATTTCTTGTACATCTGTATATTCCTGTATAGATTTGTGCATGAATAATTAGTGTGTGTTCAAATGAAGGACAAAGTGTTTCCCACATTTGGCTCTGGTAGGCTGAATTTTATGTGTGAAAACTGGACAAACAAAGATTGATTATTGGCCTCACATCTGAGGAAGGTCTAGAGCATAATATTTTCCTCCAGAGTCCTCTTTAGGCTTGTATTTAGTAAATGAGCTTCAGCTCTTCCTGTTCAGTGCTATTCTAGCATAGGAGGAGGAGCTTTGGCTCATCAAATAGTGGCAAGCAAACTGAGAAGGGCAGCACATCTCCACCTAAGTGGTTGTTAGGACAGGGATGTGCTGGGGAGCTCATCCCCATCTGCTGGCATCCAAGAGCCACCTGAATAGGTTAAATCTTGCTTCCCTTGTGTCTAACCCTTTCCTTTGTGTAGAAGTGAAGAGGCAAAGGTGTGGGCTGAGAAGGTCTAATGTCAACCAAGGTGCTGCCCCTGGGTAGGGAGAAGAGCCTGCAGGACCGAAGGGCACAGAGGAACTCCTGAGTTTGTCACTGAAGAAGTACTCCATGTAGCTAATTTACCAGAAAATTTAGTTTGGCTGTCTCTTTACATTCTTAATGCTTTTCTGTGTAAGAGGGAGAAATCTCTGTGTAACTAGTGACTTCTATTATGTGACTTTCACAAGTGCTCTTTGATTTTGCATGTGACTGGTTTTTCACGTGACATGTCCACTGCTTTTTCCAACAACAATGCTATTATGTTTAGAGTTGTAGAAAAAATGTGTAGAGCATCATGCTAGAGAAATTCTGGTGATTGTGTACTTGCTTAATGGCTGCTTCCCACTTGAGTTTAGAGTCAAAGTTACATGAGTAATCTTATCATCAAAAGTTTCTGGGTTTGAACACTTTGTCTTCTTATGAGGTGGCCTCTCATGTGGGATTAAATTTACCAACTGCCAAAATGCTAAGCCTGAAAGAGAAGGATGCCATTTTTCTTTTTTTCTTTCTCTAAGTCAGTTTATCCAGATCAGAATTCTGGGAATATTCAAAAAATAACAGTTACTTTGTTACAGTTCTATATATGTGTGGAAATGTGGAGTTTTTGCAGTTGATTTTTTTTTGGTGTTGTTTTATTTGGCTTTGTTAATGGTGAGCTGCCAATGAAATGATTAAAATTCCATCCACTTCAGCACAATCTGTATAAACATAGGCCTTCAGAAGGCCAGGGCTCTTTTAGTTTTAATCTGAAATATTTTCAGTCTTCATTCAGTGTCTTCATTATCTTTTTTACACTCTGATCTGCTTTATTGGGGTCTGCTCCATTAAGATGATCCAAAATGCTTGATGCTTCCCTGGCTAATGACAGGGGTAGGTGAGGTGTTGTCTCCTATTCCTTGTCCACAGTTTCCCTGGTTTCCCTGTTGTTTGTCAAAGCTCAGGTGAATTGTAGATTGGCTATTTTTGTGAAAATGCATTCACCTTTAACTCTTTGAAATGGGGTTCATTTATTTAGTGTAGTGTAATTGTGGGTTGCCAAACAGCCTTCAGGAATAAGGGACAGACTCCCAAGGAAAATGTAGCTAATTTGAAGTGATTTGGGGGCTCTCATCAAAAAGCTTTGGCAAAGCTTCTTGTGTGTTTTGAGTAGGTAAACATCAAAACTTTGCCTTATCCCATTGCTAAAATAAATGTGACCGCAGACATGAGCTGTGGATATCTAGAGAAACAAAACTTCCTTTAATCAAGGAAAAGAGAAGGAAAGAGGTCACTGGGACCATCACTAAACCCATAAAATTTTTCTGGAAAATACAGACAAATGTGTGAATCACATCTATAATTTCATTAAAATAACAATAAACTAGAAACCCAAGAATTATTCAGTTGTCTCTTGTCCTCAGGTGCTTTTGGCATTCTCCAAGTTTGTTATTTGGTCTTTTATGAGAACTTCACAAGCACTAAGGATGTCATATGCTGTCTATTATCTGAGTTAAAACCTTTTGTCTCCTGACTGGGTCTTCTGTTTTTATTAGTAGACCTTTAAATCATATTTGAGTTTGCAGTTTGATTTTCATCACTGATTTTAAATGTGTGCTTAATTTAGTAAGTGAGTGGTTTAAAACTTTTTGGATTATATTTCAGTTATTTTTCTTGCAAGATGATTTGTATTGATTGATAGCTGTTTCATGTGTTGAGTGCCAATGGCAATATAATCTTTTCCTTAATTTAGTACTTCTTTTGCTGTTCAGACTGACAAATTGCATACATACTCTTTGTTATAAATGGTGAATAATATATATAACATGTGGTCATGTTTTATTTGTGATGATGTCTTGGAATTCAGTTCATGAGGCAGAAAATCAGTATTATAGAATTGGTTAAATAAAACTGGGTACATAGAAGTGGAAAATGGGTAAAACCACATTGTTATTGAAATTAACGGAATTATCAGAAAATCAGTTAACCAGCACTCTATGGACATTAAAATGATTAATTTAATTTCGATCAGGTGTGTGTATTTTGAACCACTCTGTTGGTTATCTGCACTCAGTGAGCTTGATTGGGTTCACATCCCAGAGCAGCCTTGGAGAATGTAGATGCAGTTGTTTTTTATACGAAAATAGACTGCCAAATGCACCAGTGTGTACTCAGCCTACATCAGGTACTCAGGATCTTTGAACAGGCAAACTGTGCTTTTTCTCTACATCTGAGGGCAGGTTGTTAGATATCTTGGACAGCATCTGTAGGTAGGAATATGAAGGTGTCTGAACGGACTGGTTTTGGTCTCCATTTCTTTTTTTTGGAGCTGTGTCAGCCTCTTCTGGCAAGTATGTATAGATTGGAAGTAAGGACTTTTCCCCTTCCAAATCAGTTCTCCAAGCTTTAAGGAAACCTGTTCTTGAACTGGGCTGAACTAAAGAAAATGTTCTTTATTATCAACAAAAAAGTTTGTGATTAGAAGTTTGTTTCCCTGTTGAGTATTTACATCCTTGTAAACTTCTTCACTAGCTATTTACTCTTCAAATTTAATATAAATTCTTTAATACAATAAGAAAACTTAAGTTTATAGTAATGACATTCTTACATTCTGAAAGTTTTTTTTTTTTATATATTTTCTGAGTGTTAAGGCTGTCATACACTGTCTGTAGCTGAGTTATAATGACTTATGTGATGTTTTAAAGGGAGAGATCTCTACAGAAATAGCTATCTATTTTGTCAGTCACTGATACTTCGAGTCTTCAAAATCATTGGATGCAAATTGTACCAGGCCCTCATTATTTCTGCTGTTTCTCATCTTCATCTACCAACAGTATATTTCAGAAAGAGTAAGTATGGATGTCACTTTGCTAATGTCCTTCCACTATAAATATAGAATACAGATGCAAAGAAATCAGGCATCTTTTGTGTATTTTCCTTATTTTCTTGTTTTCCTTTCTTGTACCTGTTTTGTTTGCTGTTATTTCAGAGTGGCTGTTCCAGAGCCATGGGAAGCCCTTCACCTAGGCAGGTGAAGGGAGATACTTCTTCCCCTCTACTCTGCTTTTGTGAGACCCCATCTGGAGTGCTGCATCCAGCTCTCGTGCCCCCAAAATAAGAAGGATGTGGATCTGTTGGAGTGGGTCCATAGAAGGGCCATGAAAATGATCAAAAGACTGGACTGCCTCTCCTGTGAGAACAGGCTGGGAAAAGAAGGCTCCAGGGAGATCTTATAACTCCTTCCAGTACCTGAGAGTGATAGGACAAAGGTGAATGGCTTAAAAGCGAAAGGGGATAGGCTTGGGTTAAATGTTAGGAAGCAATTTTTCACTGTGAGAGTGATGAGGCACTAGAACAAGTTATCCAGCAAAGCTGTGGGTACTCTATTTCTGGAAGCGTTTGAGGCCAGGCTGAAGGAGACTTGGAGCAACTTGGTCTTGTGAGAGGTGTCCCTGTCTGTGGTAGTGGGTAGCACAGTCTTTAAGGTCCTTCCACCCCAAACCAGTCCATGACTCTGTGTTTCTATGATGTGGTCTTGGAGAAAATGAACTCTTCTGTGCTCATACAACAGCAGTGATGTAAGCACAGAAGTGGCAGGGATGCGTGGGAAGAAAAATCATGCTCTGCTGCCTCCCAGTGACCAGTTGTATCAGCGTGGGTGTCCCATGTACTCGGGGTTGTCTCTGTCCTCCTGAGACAGCTGGCACTAGGCTGTGACAAATAGAGCAAAGGAGCAGTGTGTCTGTGTGCTGGGAAGCAAGAAGCATTTCTGTGGCTGTGGCCCACTGCTCTGTCCTTAGTGCATTTTCAGAACTGGCCCTGTGGGCTTGTTGCAGTTGAGGCTATGATACACAAAGTATTGCCATATAGTATCAGAAGGCTTTAAGCATTCACCCATACAGAGTAACACCATACCACATCAGAAGGTTTCAAACACACAGCCATACACAGTAGCATCATATCACTTCAGAAGGCTGCACATGTCTGCTCTTCTTGTTCTTCAGCCCAACCTTT
>VYZP01073480.1:0-50814 GCA_013400635.1 Hypocryptadius cinnamomeus | reverse complement strand
GCTAACTTTAGTACAGCTGAAGAAAATGAAAAATAGAGCAGGGTATTTTTTTAGGAATTTGAAGTATATTAGGGGAATGTACAGATGGAAGCCTGGTGCCTTTGACATGGTGGTATCAGCAAAAACAATCCGTGTGAGCTGCCGGAAAGATGCAAGCTGGAGGGTGTGATTGAAGCCTGACCTCCCAGAGGGAGCTTAAAGGAGTATGTTCACCACGGGGCATAAACACAGCAGTTACCATTCTTATCTGCTCAACCTGCTCTGTATTGAAAGCTTACCATAAAGCTTGAAAAGAATAATTAAAAAAAAAAATTACTTGTGTATTCAATGTAAATTATTGTTTCGTTTGTTTTGGCTACTAGCTGTTGATTATTTATGTACATTTCAAGTAGAAGAACTTTGGGAAAATACTATTTCAGTATCATACCTAAATATAGACAAGTGTTTTTCTAGAATTAATAGCTACCAAAATAAATGATCTCATTGCAAACAAATACAAAATGTCTGTGATGTGTGACGGAATGCAAGATCGATCATGTTCAGAGTAGTATATATGTCTTGTTTATTAAGATATCTCTGTAGTGAGAAGGCTTTATTTTGTGAGGAAACCATGATAGACAACTCTTAGCTTTTTCTCTCCCTTTTCTCTGTATATATATTTTAAAAAGAGGACATTTCCTTTAGGTTTTAATTATTATTTTTCAGCTGTTTGGAGTTTTTTTGCTCAATTACAAATTATGCTACAGAAATGGAGGAAAATGTTCTCAGATATAAATGCCTGAGCTAACAGACACAGACAGTTTGGCTATCCTGGTTACTATGGTGAGAGCTGGGGAGGATGCCTGTAGCACACCAGTCTCTGTGTTGTTCAGGCAGGCTGTTTTTAATTTCCTGGGATTGCTTACGAGCTGTAATATTAATCTATTTGTATCCTCTTTCAGCACTTCCTTTGCTTTGCAGTGTAAGCCCCTTAATATAGATTGGCTGGAGAAGAGCAGCTTTGCCCTCCTTGCTGCCTGTCTGAGGTGCCCAGTGTGGCTGGGGAGCAGGGAAGGATGACCTCATGTGCTGCAGGCAGGAAGCAGAGCTGATTAGTCTGCCTGCAGAGATGCCAGTGCAGGGTGTGACTGGGCTGTTATAAATCTGCTGAGGAACATTTGCTTCTCTGAGAGAGATGACCACAGAAACATGCATAGGACAAAAAAAAAAAAAACAAAAAAAAACCTGAGCACATACTCATCAATGTTTCATTGCCTATTGGTATGAGCACATGATAATTCCTTCCACATTACATGATAGGGATTCTCCATTCTATTCTGGGTTCCCGAAGTCAAATGTCATCTTCCCCCCCCATCCTTCCCCCCACCATGCTGAAGTGTTTTCCTCAAAACAGGGTAATCCTCACAACAGGTCTCAAAGGGAACCCACCTCAAGACAGTGTTTAAATTCTGTACTTAATCCACAATCTGCTGATTCAGGACAGAGATTTGATTTTCAGAGATTTGAAGCTTTTGGCTGGTGACTGGGAGATGTGGGGGTTCAAATCCCTTCATGGAGAGGAAAATGAGTACTTGTCTTTCTCAAATCCTCACAAGTAGGATGAGGAGCTGTAAGGCCAAAGGCAGACAAGGCAAGAAGAGCATGTCAGTGTAGCATGATGATTATTTTTCTAGCTGAATTACTTGTCAAATTTGAAATGCATCTGTGATCAGGCTGAAACAGCCTTTTCAAATAAAGTTCCTGATAGATATTTGCATAAATTATTTCTGATGGCATGGTGTGTATATATATATATGTATATGACATTATCGCCTCTGTGGAAATAAGCATATTTAGTGTTATTGAATTAATCTGATATATAATATTAAAATCTGATCTTCTGAATGCTTCCATGGCACTGTTTTCTTCATTATACTTTTTAGCAAATTCATCAAAGGAACATTTTATTTTAGTTGCCAAATGCAGTAGCAAAAGGTAGCAAAAAGCAGCTAACACCAAAGTGAAAAAGAAATGCCTTGGTTGTTTGTCAAGTAAGAGCTTAAGTATCACAGATTTGAATGAGCTAGCTTGCCATCTTGAGTTCCCTAGCACAAATCTGTGTTTGCAAGATTGGACTGTCAGATGGAGGTGATAGGGCACAGAAATGGAAATATGGCAGATTTCCTAGGAGAACAGAGGAAGGAAAAATGACAACAGAACAGAACACAGGAAGTCTAAAGTAGCAGGGCATAGACAGGGTTTGACAATCAGGGGAATACAGGAGTGACAAGAGGGCTCTGATCAGCAAAAGGAAGCTTAAAGATGATGTGGTAGCAATAAAAACCGTCCAGTTTGCAATCAAAACAGAGAGGCAAAGCAGTGGGCAACACAAACCAAGATTTATAAGTGATTAACAAATTTTTGTCCTATCTACCTTAAAGTACAATATAGGATGCTGCTTGCTACCTTATTGAGTAGGACACATCATGCACAGGATTTACTGATGGGCTACCAGAGCCTTGTAAAGGGGCCATTGGTAAATGTCCCTGTACTGCTGCAGCAAAGGGCAGGTTTCCATGTGTTTGACTTAATCTGCATTGCCTGACTGAGATAACACAGTAACAAATAGCCAGGAGAGCTAAAATCAGTTTTTCCTGCAATTCCAGTGCTCCACAGTTTTGAGTACCTTGCTTGGTCTGTGTCCTCAAAGCCTTGGGTAGTTTAGAATTGCTGTAGTACTCCTTGTTTCACTGCGAATCACAAATAGAGCTGGGAATAAACCCAAGAAGGATTAATTTGTAGTCTTGTGCTGTGACTTCTGAACCACTTTCATACACAATATAACCAACCAGCAGCTATGCTTCGTGATTGACAGCTTGAAAGGTAGTACACAATATTGTAGGTGATGTATTTCAGAGCTTGTAGTGAAGCTGTTTCCTGTATTGAAGGTCTTAGTCCAATGTTTTTAATGCAGTTTACTGACCTGAAGGTAAACTGGTGAAATGTAAAACATTTTTTCCAAAGAGGTTAGTGTTTAATAGGGTTGCAAGAGTATACTCTGTAAGTAGTTGATTGTGTATTTGTACTCTAGCAAGAATACAATTTTAGCAGAAGCAAACCCCCTATAATATCAATGTCACAGTTTCGATCCAGTGAAGTCTGCAATAAACAGGCTGAGCTGGGTAAGTGGAAGTGTAACAGAGTGGAAAGAAAGCTGGTCGAGGGGATTTCTGGCTGTTACCTAACTGCAGCAACACAGAGTGGGGCCAGCCAGGGAGACACTTCAAGCACTGATGTGTTTCATAGCATGAGCTATCAAAAACTGACATCATCTCAGGATTAGCAGCCAAAAAAAGCTGCTGCATTTGTTCAGGGTGTATTTAGTTACCTTGCTATATCCCTGCTATGGCAGGTTGAATTCATACTGCCTGGTTTTGCCTTAGTTGGCTTCTCATGTGGGTTCCACCATTTGTAAGACAGTAGCACTGGTGGGATTAAGCCTGGATGTTGGTTATCTCCCCTCACTGGCATCTCAAAAATCCATCTGGAAATGCTAGAGGGTGATCTTTTCAGAGAGGAAGAAAAACGAAAAATGTGAGACTCATTGATTTCTTCAGCGCACTCCTTCCCTTTGCATTTTCTCTTTCACTTTCAGTGGAATTTTTAAGGGGAAAAAATACAATATTTAAACCAACCTCAGGATAATCTGTGCTTACATCCTCAGATGCGTGAGACAGTGAGCACATTTTCCTCAGGACCCGGGTGAAATAGGTCTATTTTGCTGCTGCAAAATGGCAGTGGTGGAAAAACTGATTCTTGAGGTAGTTACTCTTAAAACTCCTTTATTCATGAGTTCGAATTTATGCAAATAGGGACTTAGGACTGGAAGCTTCTGCATGAAATCACTGATGACAAGTCATCAGTGCTTGTTTTGTCCTTTTTAAGACTCTGCATCGTGTATCTGTCATTGAGTTTTGTACTGGAAGTATGGGAGAAGCATAGCTGATGGTAAACACATTTATCTGGTGAGCTAAATCAATGGCATCCACTTTAACTGGCACAGATGTGCTAATAAGCATGGGTTGCTGTAGATTTTGCAGATTTTATGTATGGTTTTGAAGCTTTTTATGTGGCTAATACATATGTATTTTCTTATTTAAAAGAATTGGGTATATTAACACTGGAAACACTTTGGAAATGACTGGCTTTCTCTGGAGATGTGTACGTGTGGAAATATGGGAGAAGATGGAAAGTAATTTTGTTCTCTCTGGCTGATAATTTGTCAGATGCAAAGGCTTCAAAGAAGACCCTGCTCACTGGAAGCAGAATCTGCTGCTCTCTCTTGATATGAAGAGCACTTAGTGTGAAAACTTTCACACTGTGTTGTTCTGTGTGCCATGAACTCAGTATAGGGAAAAACACACTTGATTAATACTTGGCAGTGTTTATGTATTCAGTAACAATTTGCCCATCTTCTCACTCCTCTGCCTCACTTTCTCCATTCATTGCTCTCCAGTATTGCACACAATTTCAATGAAGTCTTAATGTAACACCTTTCTTCCTTCAATGTAAAAGTACTGTTTTTCAGTACAGTTCCTAGAAGAGGTTTGAGGAGTTAAATAGCAGCTTGGCCTCTTTTTCCATGGCCATGTCTCAGAGCGTGCCACTCAATCTGGGAGGCAGGCATTTTGGGTGCAGGAAGCTAATCTTAGCCTTCCTGTTCAGGGAAAGTGGCTCCTCTCTCCAGCCACATGTGGCTTGGGAGCAGTCCTCAAGTGGCTGACGAGCCAGAACTCAAAAGCACATGATGCTGTAGGCGTGAAGGCTGCTGAGGAACAGGAATTACCAAGTCTGAGCTGCAGACCTCGCTGGGGCTCTCTGAGACGCTGGTGTGAGGTGGGGAGGGCTGGCAGGGCTCTGCTGTCAGCAGAAGTGGCCAGAGGTGCCTCCTGCCCTCACGTTGGTTAGTTTTGGAAGGGTCCAGCTGTTTGCAGCCACTTATTCCATAAGTTGAGCTGGGCAGTGCAGGCAGAATTTCAGGAATATTCATTGTTAGAGATACACTTCCCCCAGCTCAATCCCACTATGTCCCTGTGTGGTCTCACTGGGTTTGGGGCTCCAGAATGGGAAGAAGATGGGAGATGCTGTTGTATTTAGTCAGTTACGTGGTTCTCTGCTGGTGTTGATGGCATGGGTTTGTAAAAGATCAGCTTAACTCACCAATGTCCTCCCTCTGTTGGTTCCACTAGGATTTGGGAATGGGTTTCTCCATCTGTGCTGTGCAGTAGGGTGAGGGGAGATGAGGGATTTGCAGCCATATAGAAGGGCTGTGTTCCTGCCTGAGATGGAAATGAAAGCATTTTTGTCTCCACTTTCAGTATGAGGGGATGACAGGCAGAGAGGGAATGCAGACTTCCAGCTAACACTGGCAAATGTTCCTAATAGAGAGGAGGAATATTTCCATTTTGTGTTCCAGTTAATTTTCAATCATGTCCAGACAAAATGAAGGAAGCTCGGAGAGGGTACAACAGTGAAAAAGCGATTGATGGCAATCTAGGAAATTGAAAAATCCAATTCAGTTTTTGTCACCAGTTAAAGCTGAAATTGTTTAATTTGAAAAAAGAAATAAAACATAGCTCTGACTTATCACTCCAATTACTTTTGCATTATTTCAGTTGATTTTAAAGCTGAATAAAAAGGGAGGAGGCGTGGGGCACTGTCTCTGTTTACTGCACAGAAACTCTTAGTTCTCTTAATGTGTTTAAATAAGCAATTACACTGTAGGGAAGGAATATGATGGCTTAATGCAAGATGTCTGAGAGCTCCTTCAGTCTTTTCTTTTGTCTCTTGTGAGGAGATGAATTGCTGGTTTTTTTGCAGGAGGCATTCAGCCAGCCAAAACCTGCTAATTATTTGTTGTCTTGGTTATCTTTTGCATACATGCCACTCACTGGACAGTTGACATGAAATATTGAATGTCAATGCAGGATGGTTGTGGGATGCCTTTGGAAGGAGAGGATGGTGTGCTTATAGTGAGAAAACAGTCAAGAAAGAAAAGATAGTCTGAAAAATAACAACCTTCAGTTTCAGTTGCTGTTTTGAGATGCTGAAGAGCCTGAGCTGAGAAATTTCTGTGTAGTAAAGTTTAATTGAAAGTTAGTTTTTAATGTTAGTAAAGAATCCACAATTACCCTCAGAGGCCTTTTATGCTGCATTCTGCATGAATTAAGGACCTGGACCTTGTCTTCAACCTTTTTACCATCTAAATAATAAGAAATTGGAGAGCAAATTATGTGTTTAAGGGCAACATAACCACAATGGTTCCATTTTGTCCCTAAATTTTACTGTTTAAATATTTGTCTTTGGCACAGAAGGCACAAATTTGGAAGGCCTGTTAGGATGGAGGCAGTAATAATAGTAACAGAAAGAAAACCTGTGTGTGGAGCTCCCAGGGGTCAGGAGGAGCAAATGGTGAGCCAGCTGCTGGAAGGGCCTGGAGTTCATCATAAACTGAGCATGGTAGCACTGGTACTATCCTGGTGTTTTGAAAGGCTGAGAGCAGTTCTGTTTCCTCCAAAGGGCTGAGGGTCTTAGAAGGGAATCTGGAGGATGACGAGGCTCACTAGATGTTTTTATTTTTCTCCTGATCTGTTATGCAGTTTCTAGGCAAATGTGTGCTCCTGCTTACCCAGCAGACCTTGACCTGATGTCCAGAGCCCCTGGGGAAGCTCTAACCTCTCTGTCAGCAGTGAGGATGGAAATAAATGGGAGACAGGAGCTTTGCCCATATTGTCATTGTTGTAGCTTTTAATATGAAATCTTACATTGCCTCTAGTTGAATTGCATTCTGTCTATAAGCTGAAAAGCAAGCTGTTTCACAAGCTGTGATCAGTGAACCAGTAGCTATTAGGAGAATGGAAATAAGTTCTTAAAGCAGTGACACTTTCTTCTTTCCTGTAAATAATTGGAGTTGTCTGCTGCAGTGGTATCCTGGTGTTTGTGTTTCTATGCAAGCCTTTTGCCAGGTCTCTCTAGAAGCAGCACAGCCTGGTTTGACATGTACAGCCATACTTGAACATGCTGTGGAGCTTCCCAGTCTTTGCAACTTTCCAAAGAACAGTGTGACATTGGGGACTGAATCTGTGTGGCTTAATGATCTTTCTCAACATTCACTGTCTTCCTGTTCTTCTGCTCTGAAATAACTCATTTTTTAGGATTCTGTGTGTGTGTGCACAGAGTGAGGTAGGCAGCTCTGTTCAGTCTTAGTGCTGAAGTTGTAGTGTGGAAGTTCTGCAGCTGTGTTGGTGAAGTGCTGCGCCTGGAAACTTTGTGTGACTTTTAACTGTGACTTTCTGTTCCACCACGCCTTCTAGCACTGTCTTCAAACCATACTTTTGGCAAAATTTATTCTCAAAGCTGCCTGGTAGGTGAAGGTGATGTGTGCTTTCTTCAGGTGGAGATCACTTGATTTGTGCAGAGCTCTTAACTGACTCACTCAAATAAAATATATTTGCCAGTGGCACTGCAGTGTCATGTGTGATGTGTCACCTTTTACTAATGGTGCCAAAAATATGAATCTCACCTGCAGAACATTTGTATTGCTAAACTTGAATTGCTTGCTGATCTTGTATGAAAAAAATGTGTAACAGTCTAAGTAACTTGGAGAAAGAGACTAGATAACCTAGCTGAGAACTGAGAGATGGAAATATGTTAATCTACACAGAACCAATAACAGCAAACTGATACAAAAAAAAATCCACAGTGCTTTTCTCACGTGTGGGAATGTACATCATAGTTGAAAATAGGAGACCTAGATAAGTTGTTTTTCACAGTGGGTTGCAAACTAGTTTATTTTTAAAGGACTTTTCTGGCAAAGTTATGGTAAAGGTGCTCCAAGTCAAAGATATTAAAATCCTAGTAAATTGCAGAGCTTTTCCAGAATTGCATTTTTCACTGCTGTGTATTCTGCTTTTATTAATAGTAAAGGTCAGTTCTTTGAAAAACTCCTTAGCAGGCTTGGTTTTGTTTTTTCCCCACAAGTCTTCCCAAAGCAACTTCCAGTGTCCTCATGTAATACTCTTATTAATCTAGTTCATCAATATTGCATATTACCCTCCTGGATTTCCTACAGCATCAAAATAAATACTTGCTTTCCTGTAGCTCATGAATCCAGGTAACCATGGCAAAATACAGTCAATAAATGAGTGGCCCTGCTCTGAGTGTGCTGCACAATTGCCTTTGTGCATTTGACAATAGCACAAAAGCACAAGTGCTTTATTGCTTCATAACATCTCAGCAGGACTGTTGATGTTAATAAATGTTCAGAGCTGAATTCACCTTTTGGGGAACATTTAGCAGGAAGATTCTTGTAAAGTCAGGTACAGAGATGTCCAAGTCTGATTTTGCAGGATTCTTAGATTGCTGTCCACCTGAATTCAGCCCTCTCTTTGTGTCTGATGCCTTTGTGTTTGAAATTTCTGAGAAGGGTACAGCAAGCGCCTGGGCTCCAGCTGGTTTCACATATTAGGGATAATACTTGGCAAACATTTCAGGCTCTTCCAGGGTCTGTAAAGCGTGCTTAACTTACCTGAAATTCATAAATTCATAGCACACAAAGCTAGGAAGAAACATGGTGATTAAACTCTTCCACAGCATGAGGCAGAGAATTTCACTCTGATTTCTTTAGTCAGCTCCATAATTTGTAGTTCAACAGAAGCATGTTTCTTTTAGAAGGGTGACTGATTTTGATTTTAAAATTCTGAAAGTGTGTCTTATATTTTTTTTAATCAGTCTCTTCTACCAGATAATGCCCTTAAGTGTGCATTGGGGGTGGGTTTTTTTGTGTTCTTGCATTACTGTAATTCATTGTGATATGCTTATGTTTGCTGTTTAATGAGGTTGGCTTGGTATTTGTTGAAATAATTGTGGGATATATAACACTTGTGAATGCCAGTTCCATGAGGTGAAATTTGGTACTTCTGGATAAAGTGCCAAGAGTTGACTGGATGCCAAAGAAGGTAAGGTACTGCACAGAAAACAATGTCTGTGTTGTGATGAAAGGGTATTTCCTTTCATGAAATAAATATTGGATCAAAAGCAATCTCTTTGATTTTTTTTTCTCAGCTGTGGAATTTGCTGGAACTGAACCAAAAGCAATAGGAATTATTTTAGTGAAGAAAGCATTTAAACTACTCTAGAGCTACTTACTGTTTTTCTGACAAAACAGATAAGAGAGAAAGTGTAGGAGGGAAAACTTTGACTAATGTGCAAAATTTATTCTTTTCATCAAATTTTGGGTTGTGTTTTCTATCAGCCTTCTCAGGTAAGTATTGCTGTCAGTGTGTGCAGCACTTACCTGTGATTTTTGGAGAGTCCTTGATAATCCTTGCACTGTGTTTTCAGTCTTTGCCTTTTACAACTATACCTAAGAGTTGCACAGTGGAAAGACATCAGGTTTGCTCAGGGACATTTTGTGATTCAGGCCATATATGCTGGGATCATATGGAAAAAATCTGATTCCAGCCACAGCTTTCTCTTCACTCTTTCAATTTGATACAACCCTTGCAACTGGCACCTTTTAATGTTTTGGGTATTTTTTTTTCCCCAAAATTCTGACCTAAAGATACCCAGCCAAGAGCAAAGGGAAGAGAGAGACTGTGCGTGGGGGATATCTGTGATATGGTCAGATGATGAATTTCTGCTAAAATGCAAATTAATGCTCACTGTGTCAGAGATTTCACTGAGAAATAAGTTGGGTTTTTTTCCCAATTTCTCATCATTTCAGCTTGTCACAACCTTGCATAAACTAAAGCTGGAGCCATTTGCAATTGCTGAAAAATTAAAACTCCAGGAGATAAGCACTACACTGGTTTTGTTTGTACATCTGTTCGTGTAGTGTGCCTTCACAGGATTTGGGGCAGAAAAAGTCTTTCATTTTAGCCAAAGGGTAAGGACAGGCATTTTCCTGCCCTTGCTGCTTACTGTGAATTGGAATGAGTGCACTTTCCTCTAGAAAAGCATTTGCTGACTTTTTTTTTTTTTTTTTCCTGCCAATGGAGTTATATATGTAGAGTGAGTTTCTGTTTTCAGGAATTATTCAGGGTTTTCTCTGGTTCTGTTGGGTTTGGGTGCTTTGCTTTGTTGTTAGGGTTTTTCTGTTGGGTGTTTTGGAGTTCTTTTGCCTTTACCTTGATTACAGCATTCATGATCTACCAGTCCCTTTTCTAGGAGGATAAAGAGTCATGTCAGGTCTTGTTAATGGAGCCTTTGAGTTTTTTCTTGGCTCTATGTGAATGTGTTCATGTGTGATTGAAAATATATACAGAAGATGTATGTTTTAACTGCAGCTTATCTTAGCTGTTAAACAGCATGAGACCAGTTAACTATGGATGGAATGTTTTATTAAAACAGCTGCCTTGGTAATTTTCAGTTTAGTTGCTTGTATCTGATTGCAAAACAATGGTTTAGAGATTCTTTTTTTTTTTGCTTCCAGCAGTTGTGGTCATGAGTGAATTACAGGACCCCCAAGTTACAGTGTTCATGTTCTGTAGAAAACCCTGCTCCTTAAAGAATAATGGATTTTTCTTCTCAAGCAAATGCAAGTCTTCCTCCACTGACAGAAATAGCTTCAAAAAATGTCATGGACCATTTTAAACATTAAAGGTTTTGGGGAGTTGTGTCTTGAAGTCTTCTAGATACCCTTTTTTTCTCAACAGTCTTTGTTAACATTGAATTGCAGGGCATGGAAGATGGTGCCTGAAAGGTGCAATAGATCCTTTTATACATTTTGAAATATAAATGGAGTAAAGGGACACTTCACAATATTAGTATTCACTTTAGTATAGACAAAACCTTCCCAGATTTGTTTCTTGACTGACTGCAGACAGTAAAAACTGGAATCATACTGTGTTGATGTCATAAAATCAGGAGTGAACAGAAGGAAACCTAAATTGTTTGGTAGAGATCAGATCCCAAATCTACTTAATGAATCTACAGTTTTGTTCATTTCTATTAAAGCCTGTGACAAATTTTACATGAGAGTCAATGCTTCAAGGCATTGTTACAGCTTGCCCTGGCAGAGGAGCCCCCAGGCTGCTGTGGGGCAGCAGGAGCTGGTGCTCAGGCAGATGAGTTCACTGGTGGTTGGTGGGATCAGGACCAGGGGTCTGAGATGTCTGCAGCCTCAGCTGCAGTGCTGATGCCAACCTCTGCCCACACCTTCCCTGCACACCAGAGAAACTCACAGTCCTTTTCAGACAATTTAGCTTAGATACAAGGTGGGGAATTACTGTTTTTCTGATGAGATTTTTACTGTCTGTTCAGTGCAGTGATTCCTTTCAGTTTCCTCTTTATTGTATACAAGATAATTTTATTTAATTTTGTAAAAATGAAGATAACATCTTAGAAACAGAAAGTAACAGTATCACCTGGAAAACAGAACTTAGAACAACAGGGTTGCAATGTTAGAGCTGAGTAAAACCCATGCAAAATTTGACTATTTATGTGTGGACTGTGGACTGATGATGTGTTCCCCTAAAGTGTATCGAGTTTTAATTTGCTGTATTGGATTTTTTTCTTGTTCCAGAGAATATCACATCTGTCTGTGGCATCATCTATTTATCTTGACAAAAGTCCCAGTTTTCAGAATTCTGCATACTTTTAGAGAAGGTACCATGCCATTGGCATAATTTTGACTTTAGGGTGCCAGCCACACATAAATGGAACTGGAAGTTGTGCTGGCCCTTCACTGAATGTTGATATGACACTTTGTCACTCGACCAGACTTTTTCATGCTGCCTTTACATTCTATTCAAAATCTTCCTCACTCACATCCTTCCTACCTCATATCCTACCCTAGTCTATAGAAATTGTTTACTGTAGGTTCAAATGCTGCATTTGGCTTGTGTTCATACTTGTCCTCCTAGATTTCCTCCTGTTTTGGTGCTTTTTTTTTTCCTTACCTGTATTCTGACTGGTGCTTTTCTTCTTTCTACTCCTTAAATAACTGTGCTTTCCTTATACAGGTGTAGCTTTTCTTGCCTTCTTAATATCACCTCACTATAAAATAGTGGCTTGCACTTAAGTGAAGGGGAAAAAAATAAAGCCTTCCTACTTCACACTGATCCTCTGCTAACCTTGAGTCTCTTGGCTTGGCTTCTCATACTGCGGAGTTCTAAAATCTGTCACTATCTGTTCGCTTCCACTGATGCAAAGTTGGCTTCTGCCATGGTTTTCTCTTGGCCAGGTTTGTTCAAAGCTCATCCCTCTTCTGTCAGCTCTGACTACCTTATTTCCCTCAGACTTGTGTGTGTTTGGCATGTGTTTTTGTCATGCTGCTCTTTTAATCTCTTTCTTTCCATATAAACTTAATATTCTGTGTTGTGATTTCTAAGACTCTTGACCAGCTCAGATGCTGCTCCCATCCCATTCTCTGTCTTTTCAGATGATGCAGTATCTTTTATTCTGCTTTTCACACCTTCATCAATTTTAGTGTAGATCTCCTGCATAATTTTTTAGCTGATTTGCTTTTGCTTCTTTTCCTCTTAATCTTGCCTGGCTGTGGTTCAGAACAGGAGCCAGCTCTTCTGGTGGTTCTCTCATCTCCTTAACAGAACACATTCAGGCTGGTGGAAGCATATGACAAGCTTGGAGTAATTTTTCACTGTCTTCTTGCTAAGGAAAACTGGGCATTGAAAAA
This sequence comes from Hypocryptadius cinnamomeus, assembly GCA_013400635.1. Classification (NCBI taxonomy): domain Eukaryota; kingdom Metazoa; phylum Chordata; class Aves; order Passeriformes; family Zosteropidae; genus Hypocryptadius; species Hypocryptadius cinnamomeus. Next base: position 38,138 of record VYZP01073480.1, on the reverse strand, counting down.
CAAATAAAAATTCTTGGGTTTTTTCTTGTGGCAAGTCTTCTCATTTATCCTGTGGTAACTTGTTTGCAGCTGAAGAAATAACCTGAGCCCTTGGTTTTTATAATTCCCTACAAGAAATAAAGCCTTGGAATTGCAACAGTTGTAAATAACTTAATTACTAGTCCCTTTAATGGGACTAGTAATTAAGTTATATAATTTCTGCTTGAATTAATAAATTTCTCCTTGAATCAGTGAGTACATTTTCTTCTGTCATTTAGAACATCTTTTGACAATGGTCTGTATCTCTGCATGTTTGGTTTGTGGAGTTTTTTTAGCTAAATAATGCTCTGGTTTCTTTAGTTAGCAGAAATTTGATAGCAAAGAACAAGTTCCCGTTCCTAACCATTTGTGGGCTTGTCACAGACACTTGGTCTTAAACACTGGAGAAATGTTGTGCTGTGATTTCTTTGGGTAGCTGGTCTTCTCTGCAGTCCAATAACACATTGCAAAGATTGTTTTGTTCCTTGCTGGCATTCCTCCTCAAAGGGGCATAGGGAATATATGTACACCTTGTCCTTTTCTTAGTGTACGGACTCTTTTCTTGATTGTAAGTACTTGCATCAAATCTGCTATTCTTCTACAGAAATACCTGTAAAATTGCTATCAACCACCTTGTGCACCTGAGGCCAAGCTTTTAAATCCTTTAGTCATTGCTTTTGTCAAGCTGAGACCTTTTGTATGATCTGTTCAAAGTCAATGGGCACTCGATACTCCCATTCCTTTCAACCTGCCCACGTCCTTCATGTGAACAGCAGCTGAGGAAGATTTCAGATGAGATGTTAGACAGAGATTAACTCTGGTGTATTGCCCCCAGACTACAAACAGAAGGGAATTTTCAGGGAAAGGGAGGAAGTTGCCTCATGATATGCTTGTTCACTAACAAACGTAACTCATTTGCTCACACAAGGATGAGCCTCCAAATGCTCAATGCTTCCATCTGAGGAACAGTCAAAAGACAGAGTAAACAGTCAAAAGACAGGATGTACCTACTCAGACTGGGTCCCCAGCTTGGCAGCTGAGCATTATAAGGCAGTTTAATTCCAAACACACTGTCTCTCTTCAGGCTGCACACCCTGTGTTGGTAGAGGCTGAATGAGAGAATCCCATAGATCACTTTGGCTGTGATCACTTTTTCTCTGTGACACTGGATCACTTTTTCTGTGTGATACAGTACAACATTATGCACACACATCAGAAAGATCTCTGCAAGTTATCAAAAGCAACGCCGCTGGAAAGTAGATTGGACTGAGCTTGGGATTGAGTGATGTCCTTGGGCTGTGTCTGATACTTGGGCCGGCTCATGTGCACCTTTATTTCTATCTTCATCATGTCAGCTGCATATAATGAGTCCCTTTTGAACCACACATCTTTGTTTAACTCTAATTAAAAAGATAAATAATACATTCCAAGTTCTGGTAAAACTCTGTACTTAGCTTAAACAAGATGTTGTAAGACATTTTTTATATAGAGAAACCTTTACAGACTTGAAAAACTGCTTCAAGTTTTAAAATTGAGCTATGTATTTATTCAAGTAAAAACTATTTAACTATTTAAATCCATTACATAAATGTGAAGAATATCAAGTTGGAAGGGGACCTAAGGATCATAACCTATCTTGAACACAGCAAGTACTTTTGTGTCTCTTTATAAAAGCATCTGTATGACCAATGAGTTCACTTGCGAATTTCTTTGGTGTTTTCTCTGTTAAGAGATTGTAGGAGGCTTTAAAGTTATTTTTGACCTTGATTATGACATTGATATTAGTTAGTGGCATGCAATTTTCTTATGTTTTGGTTGTGCTTACTTTGTTGGGGAATCTATGCATGGTGTTATCTAACACATGCACTCTGTGTTTGAGTAACTCAGGGAGTACCTTTTCCTGAAAGCATCCATGTTTTACATTGAAATATGTTTTAAAATTCATTTGATTTGTCAGGTTTAATCTTAATTCTTTTCTAGAAATCCTTCCTAGAAGACGATTAGTTTTATCTGTAAAATATTATGAAGTTATATCTTAGTTTCCTATGCATTTCTATAAATAAGCCTGCTATGTAGATAAAAGATGATAATTCTTTTGTAATATTATTAAAGAAAACACCCTTTTTTTACCACTGAGCAACAAAGAAAAATGCAGAAGAAATTAAAACTTATATTTAATGAGCATGAATGATTAATTGCTGTTCTTGGAGTGATGCAGTTAAATAATATATGAAGTGGTTATTCAGAACAGCTGACAGCAAATTATTCTTTCTAGGTTTTTGTTAGCTATTTATTGTCTATGTAAAATACAGGGGTGACCTACATTTAATAAATTTATGCTTGTATTGTAGGCTAAGCAGAAATAAGTAATCATATTAAGTCACTATAATAAATCTTTAAAATAGATGAGAATAAACTCTCATTTTCTCTGACATTTGAGGAGCCCAAATGAGTACCTTATATCACTGAGAAATCTTTGTGAACACTGCTGTTGTTAATTAAAATTTTCCTTGTAAAATGGATCATCTTGGAAGCCTTTTAAAAATCATTTATTCTGTTACTTTGTCATAACTGGTGCACAAATCAGGTTTCAATTCCCACATCTCTGGCTGTAGTATGTTAAGAGGGAATGCATGCTCTTTTGAGCACCCTGCCTTTGTAGAATGTAGATTTTCTTGCTCGGTGAACGTTAGAAGTGCAAACTGCTTTGAGACTGAAATCGGGAGTGGGGTTTACTGCTTCTATTTGTGGCTCCTTTGAGCAGCCAGTTGCCAAGGAGATCACTGGCAAAACCCCAGCAGCTCCCTGCACCACGTTAGCCTATAAAGCAAGCACTGCAACAGATCCAGTGACAATCATTAGACACTTCCTGAGAAAACACCCTGGAGGTTTTAGGAGGGTTTATATTTCCACCACCTGTTTCATTGTCACATCTGCTCTTCAGCAGACAGAAAAGGAAATGTTTATGATCTCTGGATAAATATATTATTTGTTTCTTTTCCCAGTATAACCAATCAATGTCTATTAAAAACATTTCTATATCTATTAAAAAACCCATTTCTCTGCCTGCCTCGTGTAATCCTTCTTTGTGTCAGAGATAATTAGCAGCCATCTAATAAGATTAGCCAGCTAGTGTGATTAGTGAGCTCAAACCCTGTCCTTTTCCTTTTGCAGGTAAGTGAATGTGGCATTCAGCATCCCTATCTACATTATTATCACTTTCTTTGGCTCTTATTTCTGATGCCAATTTATGGAGTGAAAACAATAAAGGCAGTTGGAGAATACTGACATGCAGGTACTGTGGATGCTGTCGGAGTGTGTATTCTGAGATGGTAAGTGGGATGTTTTCCATCTTCACCTACATCCTGATAGTATTTTGATTATTTGCTGCTGACATGTAGCAGCAGCCTGTTGTGCTCTTGGAAACCAGCTCTCTGTGGCGTTGCTGGAACGAGGAAAAAATAGATGTTTTGTTGGATTGGTGGATACCAGTTTTTTGTGGATTTGTTTTTTTGCCTGGATCACAAGGGGTTTGGATGTACTGTCTCTGAAAGGTTATTAGCATTTTCCTTTGGGTTTGGATGTTTCAGCTTGGAAACCAGATACCATTTGAGGAGATGTGCCAGAGTGGTGTAATTAACCAGAGATGATCAAACTGGAAAGGGAGAGACGCAACCAGAAATGGACGTTGTGTTCCCTGCTGAAAATGATGGCAGTTTTCAACTGAGCATGTATCAAAAAATATTCTTAGACTGCTCAGAGGCTTTGTAATTAAATCTAATTTGAACAAGATAATTGCATTACCTTTTATAAATTGGAAATTAGTCAGGTTTTACGGGTATACTTTAACTGTGCTTGAGGAGATGCAAAACACCAGGGAGATGTTTGGTGGAATGGAAATGTACCCATGTCAACTGGTATTTAAAGGAAAAATAAAAGAATGAGCTGTTCATCTCAGTGTTAAGGCAGATGGAGTTCCAAGTGAGCTCAGTATTTTTCTGCATTTCCAGAGAAGGCAATAATGTGTTTTGCTATCTACAGCAGCACCTATTCATAGCCTGACATGTGAATGCCTTTGAGCAGATCTCCTTAAATCCTTGTAAACGAGGGCTGTTACCAGGATGGTTTTTTAAATGCCATGTTTTACATTAAGTATTTCTGGAAGCAGTAATATTGAGTGAGTGCCTTTAAAAGCTAATGTCCCCTTTAAAGGTCCCTGTTTTGCTCAGAGGGATTCTAAGGAGTTTATGCTTTCAGAGGGACAAATTACTCCTCCTCCACCTCTAGGGATAAAAATTCCTGGTTCCTCTTTGACTTTCACACTTGTAGAGGCCAGTCTGCCCACCACTGTGATGCTTCCTCCACAGTCTAGTGGCAGTGGCAAATGGGGAGTTTTCCTGGGATCTTCAGGAGGTTGAAAGGAACTCCTGCAATGCTGATACATCAGTGTCTGTCACAATATTGTGTAGCCTCAGCAGTCACAACTGCACAAACCCTTATTTCTACTAATTAACTGGGAAGAGATTTATCTCTTGAATGAAAATTTTGATGATGGGAAGAGTCAGTGAGTTGTGCTGCATGGAGCTGCTAGTTAATTCAGTGCAACTGTTTTCTGATGAAACAGTTCATTCTGGGAGACAGCCAAAATGATTTCCTTCCCTTAGAGCATAAAACCCTATGAATTCTTTGTGAATGAATTTCATCACTTGTTGTAACATCTTCTGTCATCTTTAACATATGGTAAAATAGTTGAGAACCTGTTTACAACATTGGTTAAAACTACTTACATAACCATTTTCCAGAGTCATTATGGGACATAAAACACCAGAGTATCAAACGCAATATGAAATAGATTTGTAAAGGAAAAAGTAGAGGAAATAAATACCTGGGTTCATTGTCCCTGAATGCTTTACTGCAATTCTTATGGGGTAATAATTCTTACTGCAATTCTTATGGTTCATAAGCCTTTTTTTAATGGAATGTTTTTTCTATTGTCAATACACATATGTATATATGTGTGAATGTATTTGCATAATACAGTATTTTCTGTACTAATGTGGATTTTAAACCATCCTCTGGGATATAAATGAAATAATATTTGTAGTTTTGGAATATTTAATCATATCATCTGCATCTGTTGAATAGGTGATTTACATTATGTGAAAGGCTTTGCTATTTGCTATTATAATCTCTCCTTGTTTAAAACTAGTATGATTCACAAAATGCTATAAAATATTTAGGGCTTTGTTTTTAGTACATGCACAAGTCACATCTCTGCAGGATTCTGAGAACAGTTAAGATTTAGAGATTGATTGTAAAGGTTAATTTTTTTCACTTTTGTAAAGCTACCTTGATTTTTTTTTTTTTCCTGGAGCTTGGATTGTTCTCACTTATTTAATATTTTTAGGGTGAGTGAAAGGAACAAGAAATCCCACATATAGCCAGGGCCAATTACTCTCCTGCCCTCTCCTGTAATATGTCAGGAAGTTGTGTAGTTGTCCTGTGATGTGCACATCATGCCAAGGGAAGGATGTAGTGAGACATGGGCTGTGAGGCTGACAAGTCTGACATCCAGCTGGAAACACTTGATGGAGCAAAACAATTCGAGGGTGTGTGTGGGAAGAAAACTAGCTGGCTTCATCAACAGGAACATGACTGAGGTAGCACAGGAGAAAGGGAGAGAAGCAGGTGGAGGAGATGGTGGAGGCTGTGGTGAGGGGCAGTCTGACAGGACATTTTTGTTCTTGGGCCCTACCAGCAGTGTCTGTCTGGCCGAGCTGATGTGGCTGGTTCACAGAGATTTGTACCTCGGTATTTGTGTTTCAGTAACTTGCACTGGTGAGCATCTCTGGCTCACCTGCCCAGCTGTCACATTAGAAATTTGGGTTGTCACCAGTGTGAGCTGCTCCCTGCTTTTCTTCCAAGGACTTGGCAAAGTGGCAAATCCCTGGAACCAAAATTGATAAACATATTGAGTATTTTCTGGATATATTCATTGGCTACCTCTAGAACAGTGTTCACAATTCTGGGAATAAGTCTCCTGATGATCTGCTCTGGTCATGGTCATTTGGCATACAGCTTTGCTTTATGACTATATATGTAAATGTGCTTGAAATACAGCTCTTTAGTGCTAAATATATAATCAAGCAGACTATTTAGATTTGAAATTAGCCTATATTCATCCTCTTTGGCTTGTTTTGTGCTTGTAAAAAGCATTAATTTATTGGCTTAGCATTAATTTTTACTAAGTAACATGAGTTTAGTAGAAACAACTATTTGCATTAAGAATTGTAAATGAGCACTTATTTTTGAGGCTCTGCCTGCTCTTTATCTCTGTCCATTTTCTGTTCTTATGAGTGCAAAGTTCTATTTGTGAGTGACTGATAACTGTATCCTGGATACCCATTAACTGCATCAGAACTGACTGACAGATTCATTTGGAAATTTGTTTTTTTAAGGATGCTTATCTGATAACATGCACATACACACAGACTTTGCAGTTGTTGGTAGAATAAAACCCTGAGAAGCTGTCATCAATAAAAGTGTAAAAACTGCGGTTGTATTATCTTGATTTGTGCTTGGGATTTTTAGTTGGTTGATTCCCACCCCCCACAAAAAAAGTCAAATTTGGCCATTTATATGATGTGTTCTGTCAACTCCATAGCTAATTTCCAGTGAAAATGGATTCTTTCGATGGTGCAGTGTTCTTTCGATTGTTGTTAAATGTCAACACTGTCTGCCTCAGGAGTGGAAACTTCACTGGTCACCTGTTTCCTAGCTGAGTCTTTTGGTGGTGCAGTTTGTGAATTACTGTGGCTGTGTGGTCATGCATGCCCTTTAAGGCTAGGCTGAGATTTTATGTGACTCATTATTTTTCTCTTTTGCTATTTTCAATTTGGAGCTCCAGAACAAAATTTTCAGACTGAGAACCAGACCCCACAGATGCTGATCTTTCAAGGATAAATGAATAAATCAGTAGTTAAATTTCATTCTAGAAAAATAACACCCAGCTCTCTCTAGGTGTAAATGGCTGGTTAGGTAATTTGCAAGTGTTCCATTTAGCTGAATTTCACTCTAATCTTATTTTTGAAAGTGTCTCTGCAGTTGGTTACTTCATGATTCTTTTCCACTATGTTAATGGTATTTCCATATAGAAAATCACCATTATTTATGATCACATTATAGCTACCAGTTTATATCCTTGCTATTTCATTAGAGAGATGCCCATACTAAAAATGGGCACCCTATCCTCTTGTTTTCTGTAGGGTAAAAGCAGGAGGAGCCAATTCAGGATGTTTTCCAGTAAACTTCTAGCCTTCAATAAAAATACTGACAAATCCCTGTTTGGGAATCGTGTGGGTGTTTGCTAAAGTTGTTGAGGTGGGAAAATCTCAGCTATAGACTTAACATAATGATTATATGACTTGTATATTCTCAGCAACTTATGTGTGTGTATTCTGCTTATTTGGGCGATCATTATAAAAATAGAAAAGTAGACCTAAAAAAAAAAGTGTTTTTTTTTTTTTAGAGATAGGGCTACCTTTATCCACCCAAGTGCAAAATCCTTCCAGCCTTACCCTTTAGCTCTGTGAGATTGTAGGGTGGATAAGGTGAGTGCTTCATTGTGTAGGTTCGGGACTGGGGTGACATTCAGGGCAAGGCTTGGAAGACACATTAATCTGATTTTCGCCCCTGAGACTCTGTCTTATTTAAGTTTTACCCCTCATTCCCGAGTCACAACGTTAATGGCTTCCTTGCTGTAAGGACAAGTGGGACTGAAAATGCGTTTCAGGGCAGGAGAATTAACACTCAATCTTTGCTTTTAGCAGGAGAGGCAGTGCATTATCTGTGCTTGTGCTCTGTCATGCTCACTGCTCTGGGCTGCAGCTCTGTCCCAAGGTGTGCACTCAGGAGGTGCCCTGGGGGATCCCCACAGAGGAAGGCGATCCCTCACAGAGCTTTAGAAAATCCTGTCAATTCATGTTGAATGTGTGAAGAGCATTCAGCTCCAGTACTGGAGACGGTTATGACTCTCACCCCGTTTTTGTGGAATTTTGCCTCACCTTTAACTTTTTAATTAATGCAGTTCTTGTCTCGCTACCATATCACACCATCTTAACTTTGTGATTTAACTTGGTGTAAGACACTGGAAAATGGATTGATTTTTAATTAGCATGACTGCAGGCTGCAACTGGTTTTGTCTTTTCCATCATTTCTGGCTGTGAGAAGAATTTAATTTTATAATGATGGTATAGCATTTTCCGTGGTGGTGACATAAAACCAAAATGGTTTTAAAATGAAATGTGCATTTGCATTTAGGTAATATTGGTAGAAAATAGCCTCTGCGGCTAACACAATTTTACATGGATTATACACTGTCTAATCTTGTTTGCAGTTAGGTGGAGGAGGCATATCCTTACAGATGTTTTATTTTTAGTATTGCAGCGGTTTGTATGTGTTATTGTTATTCCAGTAATATGCTTTAGCTTAGCTAGAAAAATGGAAGTTCAAGGAATTGTTCTTTTAAGGAACTGTTTTCATGACAGCACTAATTCTTAATTTTTGCTAGAAAGTAAGAGCAGCAAAACATGGGAATCAATAGCCATGGAAGAGGCATAACTAGCTTTAGTGACCTCTTACCAAGAGGAAGTCCTTTACAAGAAGATGCTGGAAATATACTTGTTCTTGGCTATGCTTTTGGGCTGCTAAAGTTGATCTCCTGGTCAGACATGGGGGAAAGCTCTGGAGGAAGAAGCAGTACGGTGTTCAGACTGATGTGACAGTGTTGGTGCTACTGCTGAAGGTGTCATGGACAAGATGTGCAGTGAGCTTTGGAGGGCTCTCATGCAGGACAGAAGGTTTATGCAAAGCTAGAAGGAACATTGTGTTTTCTGAAATTTCCTCAGCTTTGGGAATGAGTTATAAATACTTCAAAAGGTTCATTCTCAAAGAGGTGTAAATGCAGTGGATGTGGAAATGGCCCTTTTGCTGAGAGGGTGCAGTGCAATGAATCTTTACTGAAGGGATCAGTGTTTATGAATGCTGAGACTTAAATTCTCCTGAAAGAATACTGCTGGGCTTCCCAGGGTGTTGAGAAGTTGATTTGTGCTCTTCATCATAAGTTGTGCAGCTTTCCTGTGATGGGGGAAGGCCACTGAACTCTTAAACCTGACATGGAAAGATGTCTGAGGTTAAAAACCAGGTGGGCAGCGGTTCAGAGCAGAAAGGGAAGGCAAGAGTAAAAGGACCATCTATTATCATTGCAAAATCTGTATTTCAGCACCTCATTTTGGAAAATAAGATGAAGAAAACCAGACAAAGATTGTTGTATTAAACCTGTCTCGATTTCTCTACAAAGTAGAACATAACAGCTGTACATAAGGCTGGTTAAATGGCAACACAATTGTTATAAAATCTTAACTTTCATTTGAAGTTTCAAGTGGCAGAGTTCACTACATGGTTTGGTAAACCATTTTGTCAAAGAAATAACCTTGCTGTTACAGTTTTGCCAGGTATGTATGATCTGAATTGAGATATTAACAAGGTGTTTCATTAATGGAAATTATCCAAAGGCTTTTGACTGTCTTCTGTGCTTTATTACTCTGGAAACAGAAGTTGTGTGTGTGTGTGTTGGAAAGGTTGCTGCTCTTCAGGTAAAAAAGAACAAGAGAAATTTAAATGTTCACCACCTCAGATGTATTATCTTACTCAAATATCTGCTTTTGCTTTAAATATTCAGCTAATTCCTTCCCAGTTTTATCATGCTGAAAAAGGTATGTTTATTGGCAGGGTTTGGCTTTATTATTATTTTCATTCTCTAGAGCTTCAGGTCTCCTCTGTGAGCACGAATTCACAAAGAGCTTTTCTCACTCTTAAAAACAGTCTTCTATTTCAGAAAGCAGAATTCCTCCCTCAGAGATGCCATTGTGCTCCATTTGTGCTCAGAAAAGATGTGAAAAATCTGAGGTACAAATGGCATATGCTGCTTGCCTTTGAAAAAGCGTGGATTCAAAATGGATGGAGGCAGAAATTACTCTCATCCATCTGTAATGGCTCTCCCAACAGTATCTGAAGTGGCAGGAGTGGGTGGGCAATGCCCCTTTTCCCCACCTTGGCCTCCCTCCTTTGTTCCCTGCTGCTGCTAGGCTTTTCTCTCCTCTGCCTCTGCTCCCCTGAGTCACCTCCCACGTTGTCAGGGCTTTTGTGGGCTCAGGGTCTGAGGGGTTGGGATCCTGCAGAACCTGCTGGAATTGCCTGGAATATCCATGCCCACCTGAGGCAGCCCTCGCCTCTCCTCACAGAGGCTCTGCTGCCGGTCCTGGGCACAGATGCTCTGTCCATCTGGAAGAGGAGTCAGCTCAGGAGTCAGATGCTGCACAGGATCCCCCACAGCCCTGCCTGGAGTGAGGTTTATGAGATCTGTGGCTCTGGGGCTGCAGCGTGGGCGAGGGCAGCCCAGCCACTGCCATCAGCCTCGTGGCAAGCGCGAGGTGGAGGCAGCACAAACCTGACCTCTGGTTTTTTGCTGTGTAACACCAACGTGGTGCTACCCCCAGCTTCCTTCCAGGTCTGATGGGTGTAACAGATCCCAGATCACAGATCCCAGGCCACTGTGCTGCTGTCCTGGGTGAGCAGCACCCCGAGCTGTGCTGCTGGCTGCACGCGGTCCCTTCGGCAGCGTCTCCCACAGGAGTTATCCCTGCAACAGCAGAGATGTTTGAGTTTAAAATCAGTACGAGCCTGGTGCAGGCAGTGGATCAAAGATAACTCTACAGCAGTTGAGAAGCTGTCCCAGGATTTTATTCTTCCCTTTGGTATTGCATGAAGTTATGTTTTAAGGCCATTCAACTGCAGTTGTCATGACGCTTTTCTTGCTCACGCTCTCACAGCTTAGGCTGAAAAGTATCTGCAGGAGAAAACTCTCCTTGTCAACCAAACTTTGGCAACATGCAGCAGATCCCTCTTGTATGCATGGGGTAAGATGACCTCAGGGTTGCTTTCATGCCAGTCAGTACTAAGTTCCAGGCATATGTATATTTCAAATGTCTTCACTATATACGTGTATATTCCTGGGCACATGTTTCAGCTGTAGCTTCAGGGTGCTGTGCTGCACACAATAGGCTGTGTGGCTGCCTCCTTTGTCACGTCTGTCTCTGTAACACAAATCTGCTGTGTGTGACTCACCCACTTGTTATTGGCAGAAAGAAGATGGACAAGCTCATTTGCTGTGGAACTGCAACACTAAATGCAGCCTGGACTTTGCCTGTTGTAATTTCTACCTTTTAGGTGGCTGAGTGGGACACTGCCTTCATGACCTTAAGGGACATATATAATACACAAAGATTTCTGCATTTCTTCTTAATCCTTACTGCTAAGGATGCCAGCACATGTTGCTTTGTGCAGCCTGGCTTTAAGCTATTCTTGTCTGCATCTCTCAGCAAAAACAATCAGTCTAACAGGACAAGTTAATTGGGTCAGGATGATCCACTCTTAAAATTTGCCAGCAGATCAGAGGCAATGTCCTTTATTTAGCCTATAGAACATAACTCCATGTAATTCCTGGGCTGAGTGGCTTAGACAAAGCACCTTAATTATTGCAGATAAATAAAGTGAAAAAGAATCAACAAAGCAATATTTGTTAGAGCATGTGAATGTGGCCTGTCCGGGTTATTTAATCGAGGCAGTGAAACAACGCTTCACTGATTACCTCCCTTTGAAAATACAAATTGTTTGGATATAAATTTAATGTAGGCAATTAGGTGCAAACACTTTGGGCTATACATTAAAAACCTATTCAGTTTAGTGTTGTTTTTCCCCACAGTGTCCTGGAGTTGTGAGATGGGCTGAATCATATTCTTCATTTAAGGCAGGGCATTTTAATAGAGATCTGTGCTTTATTTGTAGTTTGATGTGAAAGCAGATATTTCTGTATGTATACTTGATTTGTGTTTTGCTGTGATCTGATTTAGAGTTTTTGCTTTCATTGTACATTTCCCACTACTCTCAATCCAGTCTGGCAATTTATAAATGCTGAACTCTGATGTCTTTGTGCCAACTGGAACTGGGTGACTGCAGTTCTTTGCCAGCAAGGCTTGGTGTGAGTGGCTTCGAGGTGTTCTTGCTCTTGATCTATAAAACCTTTGGCAACCTTTCAGCTTTCTCTTTTGTCTTGTAACCCTGAGTATTTCTGAGCCCTGAGGCATTTATCACCTCTTGATGCAGTAGAAAGACACCATGGTTCTTAGAAGAAAAGAAAAGTATATGGATTTCTGTGTTTCTAGTTGCTCCCTGTAAGTTTATTGTGGAGAGTTCTGTATGTAATTGCTATGCTGTATTTCTAACTTTTTAATTCTCTGCAAACTGTCCTATAGTTGATTACTTCTGCATGGTGTTGAGAGAAAGGGTGGTTTCTGACATTGTATTTGTAGGTGTCCAATTTAAAAAAAAGTCCTAGAAAAATGTCAGCAGAGATCTGTAAATCTGAATAATGTAATTACAGAATGATTCTTCTGTGATGAATAGAGTCAGGAAGAAAATTGCTAAATCATTGTCGTGCTAGTTTCCTGTGGCACTCTGAAAATGGAATTATTGTAACACCTTGTACTTGTATTATCCTGGGGCTGGGTGCTGTGCATCCTGATTGGGAGCTATGTATAGCAGTGACCTCACTCACCACAAAAATGTAACAACTGCTGGTACTCTGCGTGGCACTGAACATGTTAACCTCAAGCAAGGAGGGAAGAAGATTATTATACTTTAGTGAAACATCAGTGAAGCTGTATAAAAAAATAAGTTGGATTTTCCTCAGCTGGAATTTATCTTGGCTACTGAAACTGGCATTCAGGTGTTGTGGGATCACAGATGGTCAGGACCTTGTGTGTTTAATTTACAGCTGCAGCAGGATAGCTGTGCTGACACTGCACTGAGGAATTGCTTCTGTTTTCCTCGGTGTCCAGGTGTTCCTCCAGGCCACACCCAAGAACTGACCCAGCAAACCCTGCAGGGGGAACAGGATCACAGCACACGCTGCTATGCTGTTAAGCACGTTTGAACAATCATTATTTTTGCCTTTCAAGTACTGCTGTGTCTTAAATCTTCAGCCATTCCATTCCCAATTCAGACATTCTGGATGAGGATGTTATTTCTGAATAACCAAATGATTCTGAAATAATTTTTCATTATAAAAACCAGACTCGCCATATGTATGACCTGTCGAAGAGAAAAAAAACTGGAGGTCACTCTCTGACATTATCATGACTCATTCCTACTTAACATTTTGGTTGTACTGTGGCTATTGTATTTGCCACAAATTCTGACAAATAAAGTTTGACAGGCTGTAAACCCTGACGTATAGCAATGAGTCACAGTTGAAGCACCTGATGCTTTCAGTACATGTCTGAAAAATGCAGTCTTGGGGACACTGATGTAAAGAAACTTCTGTGATTTGTATTTTTGGGGGCCAGTGTTAACACTGTTATTATCACTGAATGTGTTTTGATAAAGGCTCCTGAAGATATATTTTCAGGGCTGTAATGTTGGCTAATGTGCTTTGTAGCAGGGACAGTAGCTTCAAACTACTTCAGTTATAGAGCTGTTTTGCTAAAACTTTCTCCAGAACAAAACTAAAGGAAGTATGTTCATTATAGTGGGATTTCAGAAGTTCTTTGTCTCCTCCTCCAGTCAGCAGGAATTGGCTGTGGAGCAGGCAGTTCTGCTGGTATTTTTGCTGCTCTCCAGTTGCTGTACACTACTGCCTTACAGAAGTTGCTTGTTCAGCTCACAGAATGTACTTTTGGGGAGGATCATGTTAAGGTATTGTTCTAGATTTAGAAATTGTACTCTGCAGTGTATTGTGTCAAAGCCTCTGGCAGCTGTTCCAGCCCTCCTTGTTGTGTGTATACACCACTGAGATTTGGGCAGCAGCTTCTAACAGGAGTCAGAAAAGAGCCTTTTGTTCTCCAAAAAACAGACCAGGTAATTATTTGACTCATCCCTTAGAGAGCTATATCTGAAAGAATAGTAACATTTGTTTTACCATTGTTTCACTTTAGAGACCCTTTGTTAGATTTCAGTAGCATAATGCCATTGTTACAATAATAAATACCATTAGTCAGCTTTCAAGAAGTACAAATGGTTTTGGTTTGTTATCCCTCTGGCATCTTACACAGAAGTGCTCAGGCTGAAAGAGTTCCTGGTCTACCACCACCTCAATAAGCTGCTGCTTTTCTGTCCCTCTACATGATTTCAGTACAGACCTGTCATAGAAATGTACAGATCAGCACAATACAAATAATAATTTTCCTAAATATCCAAAGTGTAAATATATACAGACAATATTTTAAAAGTCTTATCACTGGAGGGAAAAAAATCCTGCAGTGCAAATTAAATTAAAAATATCTAACATCTTTAAGTGGACAGGAGATCTTTGCAGGCATTTAAGTTGATATTTTAAAAAATTTGAGTATGTTCTCTATTAGAGCTTGAGTATGTTCTCTATTAGAGCTAGAGAGAGACTAAAGCAACTGGTAGTTTTTATGACAAATTATTGTGAACACTTTGTTCCACATTCTGACATCATCTTTAGCATCAAGCTATTTTGTGTAGCAATTGCTACATAAATTGTTTCCTGTTCTGATTTCTGTTGCACAGAAAATGTATGACTAGCCATTTGAAAAAGGTGTGTTAACACTCATATTTATCCCTCCCATCTTTAGCTGCATCTTTTTTATTGATAGATATGAATGCCACTGTGTCTGAGTTTAAGCTTAGACTACGAGTATCTTGATTTTTAAAAAAATATTATGGAGCTTTGTCTCTCATCAAAATCTGCTCGTTTAAAACAAATGTCATAGGCTGAGTGAGTCTCACTTTCACAGTTGTGAGGTGGAGAATGAATATTGTGCAGGAATTGTTACTAGTCCTATGGATTTCTCTTCCAGCAATGATGACTCCAGTTTAAAACTAAAGTAGATATCCTTAAAACACACACTTTTCTGCAGCAGGTCTAAAATATGGAAATTATTTCTATTGTGATTTTCTTTATTTTGACTTCTTAAAAAAATGTCTTTTTCTTTAGTAGGCCTAATAAAACAATATATACTTGAATGTTAGTGTAGGAAGAATTCAGGATCTTTTACTAACAGAGGGCCACACAAAAGGATGTAGAAATCAATATTTTGTGAAAATATCACCACATCTAGGGGAGCAGCATTGTGCTACAGCCATCATTCCTTTTCTGGAGGTAAAACTCTGAAGTGAAATCTTATCCAAGCCAGAATTTCAGTCTCTGGCTTCCAGAACATCCACAGCTTGCATCTTCAGCCCTACACAAGTGAGAACAACACCCTTTTCCTTTGTAAACTGTGGCAGTAGGATGTCCTTCAGGAACCCTTGTGTGCTGGGCTCCCAGCATTGTGGGGGGCACCTCACTGATTGATTTTTCTGCTCCTATGAGTCTCTTTTTCTTTGGCAAATAATACTTGCTGTAGGGTTTTTCTCTTCATTTGCACACTGCTGCCCTGGGCCAAACCAGATTCTGGTTTATGTCCATGTATCTCACTGAAACAGCTTAATTTTAATTGTGTGGGATTTCTTTCCTTCTAAACCCCAGCAATACTGATAATCATTTATTCAAGCTTAAATAAGATGTGAAATTAGCTGCTTTTTCACTCCTAAGAATTCTCCATTCAGGCAAGGGCTTGCTTTGCTTCTCTGCTGTCTGATCTGGGCATGGGATACTGAGCATATAATAAGGATCCCCTTGAAACTGAATTGTTTGGTTGTAAATTACCAGGTCTTTTAAATACCTTTAACTTGTTCAGCTGCTTGTTCCTACACTGCTAAATGTATTATGTTCATTGTCACCAGGGATCCTGTGACACTACACAGGCAACCTGAAATGGGGAGCAGGGGATTGTTCCTGCTGTTGGCAGAGGAGTTTATTCTGTGTTTTGTATCCCTCTCATGGCCAGCTGTGTGTGTGTCCCTGGCACGTGGAGATAGAACTGCCAGTGTCTTTCACATGGCCAGTGAGTACTGGACTGCCTGGTTTGGTTTGATTTGTTTTTTTAAATCCTGAGAATCCTATTTTCATGAGAGATCCTTAGAAACACTGAGAGCTTAATTTGAAGGTGGTGATCTCAGTAACTTAACTGGAGAGCTGGTTGGGGTGAGCTAGTAGTGGATCTCCCTGACAGGTGAGGTTTTTAACCTTTTACAAAGTCTTATTTAACATTTCTTTGGCACAAACTCTCTAACCTGTGTGTCCTTAGAATGGTAATTGCAGCTTGTCCATTTCTGCAGGATGTTTCTGCTTTTGGTGAATTAGATTATTTTGTTTTAAAGGGAAGAGCCCTACAGAAATGCATGAGAAGAATATGACCTGTATCCCAGGTTTGGAAATAGCAGCCAAAATTATGGAAGCACTGCTTGGACTAGATAATCACACTTCTTGTAAAATTTGCAGCAACCTAATCTGGTTTTAATCTCTCACTTTTTGTTGTTGGGGTTTCTTTGGTTTTGTTTTTTTTGTTTGTTTTTTACTTTTGTGGAGAGCTAGGCCATGAAACAACATGGAGCTTTACTAAATAGCATGAAACAGAATAACACTGTTTTGATAGAAGAAATAAGTTAATGTCTTCTTTAGCACTGTGGGATTGGGGATTTTTTTAGGTATGGCTTGTTTTGTTGTTTTGGGTTTGGTTTTTTTTAAATAATGCAAAGACAAGAGAAAGCAGTGTTATGCCAGTTGTTAAGGTGACAGTAGACTTTTGTTCAGTAAATAGCTGGCTCCATTTAACATTTGACACTTATTATCAGCATGGCAATTGTTTTAAAAGGTTTTCTGTAAGCCTTAGATTCTGATTTTCAGAATAGATTTGAATTAATTTGTGCTTTAGGGATAACTGAAAACTGCTTTTTAGACTAAGGAAAGCAAAAAAGAACTCTTCATTGAAATACCCAGAATCCTGGTATGTCAAAGGATATATACAGGCAGCATAAAATAAATGTGCAGATGGGGAGGCCTGAAAAAACATCAAGTGCAGATCCTGAATTTATGCACATTTCTGACATTGTTGGATGAAAAACGCTGCTCTTATCGTCTGTGGGTAACCATGGCTACCGTGTGATGTGATTTTATTTTTTTCAACATGAAATTATACACAAGTGCAGAAGAGTGGTCTTGTCTCAGCTCGCACCATATGTATTTGGGTGATAAGGATTATAGTCAGTGAATGTGCTTATCAGTGTGGCACATTTGCTTCTTTAAAATAGGTCCTGATTTATGTCTTCATGTCTCCATTAGTCTGTAGAGGGTAAATGGTGCAGGATTTTCTCAAGTACTGCTACATGGGGTTTAGGCCATCTCCTTTTGTGTTAAGATGCATCTGTTACCTCCTTGAGTCTGAATCATAGGCTAATATAATTTGGGGAGGGGGAGTTGAAAAGGCACCACAAACACAGATACGAAGTATTATAGCTCAAATTTTGTGCTGGCTCAGTGCCATAGTCTTAATTATCAAATGCTTATTCCCTGAAGACTTATGTACATTTTAGATTAATCCTCCTCCCTGCTTGATGTGTTTCTGCTTTCATTCACATTTTCAGCATCAACATGAACTTTGAGGGATGCAGAGATGAGGCAGGGATTCCTACCCCCTGAAACCTCTGTAACGTTGGGATGGTTTGTATGGAGCTAAGAATACATTTCTGTTTATCTCAACAAGTGCCTGAGTTGTACTCCAGGGCTGGTGAGTGTGAATGAGGAGCTTGCCTGGCGTGGGTGGTGAGGGATCCTGCTGGATCCCAGCGCTGTCCCTGGGGTGGCTGCTCGAGCAGAGCTGACACGGTGCCACATCACTCACCTGCCCACAGCTGGGAGAACTCTCACATGGACAAACTCCCTGAAATTGCAATTTATCATCTTTAAACCTTGCAGTTCAGCAGTGGCAGTTGTTTGCTTAGGAACACAATCATGTGGATTAGGGGTGCAACTGCTCAAATTTATGGTAATGTTGCTTTGGCTGCGATTTGAAAACATCTGAATTTATACTTGTGTACTAATGCTCTTGCAGTTGTTGCCACTTTGGGGGATTTTATAACAAACAGCAGAAGAAAGGCAAAATATTCTTTGAACTATTGCTAAAACCCTTTCTTGTAACAAACTTTCTGCTACAGCACAGCAAACACTCTTTTTTGCTGTGATTTGGCTCCCAAAAGAGGCCTGTGAAATGAAAAAAGAATAATTTTGCAAAACTTATCAATGAAATTGATATGGGCAGCATTTTGTAGGTCACACCCAGATTGCTAATGAGAAATACAAACCTCAAGAACTACGAACTGCTGGTGGATTGGGAGAACAGAAGGAATAAGAACAGCTAGCTAAATGAGGTGGATTAAAGTCAGCACACAATTCACAAGCAATAAGCTGGGAAAAGCTTTACAAAATTCAGGAAGCTTTCTGCAAATGTCTTAATATTAGATAGATATTATGTTCAAAAAGGCTCATAGTAGAAAAATTGGAACAAAATATGCACTCCTGTGTAAATGTATCCAGGAGGCACCTTTTGAACTGTTGAAATCTACAAATAAGAAAGAGACTACTGCTCCCTACTCCGAGTAGGGTAGCTGCTTTAGGCAATTATGTCTTTATGGAACGTTGTAACAAGGATGAAAAATTCACAAACGTGGCTGAGAAAGCAAACAAAAATCATGCAAAAGGTCCTGAGAAACTCCAGAGGAAAGCTGTAGCCAAAGACAATGGGGACAGCAAGCATGAAGTATCTTTGGCAGACAGGAATTTCACAGGAAGCTGCAGGATGAGGATGAAAATGCTGCTGCAGGACTTATTTTCTTTGTACAAGTACAAGTACAGGGCAAAATAGACAAAGAATGCATTAAAGTTGGAACCTGGGTCCAGCAGAGAAAAAACAACATAATTGAAGATAGCTCTCAGAGTAGCAGAGTAGAGTAATTGTAGAAGAAATCATTACACTGAGAAGTGCATTATTTTCAGGAGGCAGGCAGTGGTGACTCATGCGGATGAGATAGCATATATGTGACATGAAAGCAGTTCAAAACAGCAAAATTAAATTACTTGTCAAGTTCAGATTAGCATCAGATGCAATGACAAGTCAGTGACACACAAGCAAACAGGAAATTGAATGCCAAAGATGTGGAAGGGCATCCGTGACTGTGCTGGGCTACAGAGTCTTCCTCAGCAGCGGGCAAGAAAAGAAGGCAAAATTGCAAGCAAAATCAGACCAATTAAAAATGTGATGGCTTCCTTCTGCTGAGGCAATGGCTAGGAGTAGTGCTAAGAGTCCTGGCACAGCAGTAGAACAGGGGCACCTCTGAGCTGAAAGTGGTGTCTGGCCTGAAAATCAAGGCTCGAGATTCTGCCAGATAGGAGGAGAGAAAAGCTGGAGTTGGAGCCACTGCTCATGCCCCCGAATGCTGAGGTGGCCAAGTGCTTGTCTTCACGTGGCCTGAGCCGTGCCTGTGGAAGCACTGTGAGTCAGAGGCACTTCTGGGAAGCATTGTCAGACGGTGACACTGAGCACCAAAAATTGGGCAGACTAGTGAAGTGGTGGGCAGGAAGCTGGTGTGTGAATTTGGGCAAGTTGCAACATCACTTTGCCATGACCAGTCAAACAGTTAGGTAATTATCAATATTGTTCCTTGGTCTTCCTCAAGAAATCTTCAAAAATCAGAGAAACTACATTGCAACCAGTTCATCAAACACTGCCTTGGGAGTTTTTGTAAGTAATGCTGTAGGGAAAGCTTCATGAGAATAGCAACTGATGGTGACTGATTGCCAAACATGAAAAAGTGTGGTTGGCTACCTGCAGGAAACTTTTATCTTTCCAAATGCCACCCAAAAGACACTGTTTAGATCACACTGCTAATTCCAAATCTAAAAGTATTATATATTAAACAAGTAAATGTTAGTTAATTTTAGACAACCTCAGATAGTTGCAGTTACTAAATCTACAAATAGAAGAGCCGCAGATGAAATATGTGGAAGAGCGATGAAATATTCTAGCTCGGTGGAAATTCTTCTCTGCTGAATGTGGTAATCAGAAAACCAGATCATGTCTGGTGAAAATAAACTTACAGCACTCAGTGAAGCATCTAAAAAAACCCACCACTCAGTGAAGCATCTAAAAAAACCCACCACACACAAAATTTACATACCCAGAACCACTAGCATGTAGCATGTCCTTTTCACAAGAAAACATTTGCTTTTGAGGTAAACCAAAAATAAACCCAAGTGAATGCAAGTTATTTAGTGCAGCAGAAAGGCAGGACAAATCAGATGTCTCCAACTCAAAGGAAAAGATTCAAGTTCTCATTTTAGAATTTGTAACTTTTATTTGTATATGTATAGTGATGATTGATACTTTAAGATTGTATAACAGAATATAAAATATGTAAGAAGATTATGCTTTTCATGATTAATTTGGCAAAGTGAATTAAATATGATTGAAGGGACAATATAATAGATAGCTTCATAATGGAGGACACAGGAGGATATATATGGGGAGATTAATATGTGGAATCTTGAAATATGTGGTGTGTTCAGCAAGAAAAGATTATATCCCTAAAGCAAGAAGTATTTCCTGGGTGCCCATTTCGTGTCTCATGCTTCAGTACTGACCACTTGCCTTGCCCGTCTCCCTTTGATCCTAATTTATCTTCAGTTTTGGAAAATCCTCCCATATCACATGCTTAGGGTTCTCCTCTTTCCTGTAAAATCCAGGTCTGCTTTGGAAGGCATGGTGGATTTTTTTTCCCCTTTCTGCTTAAATTGAATTATCTTCTCTTCCTCGCTGCTGTTTAGGCAAGCCCCCCCAGCCTGCTTTCTCTGTTTTGCAATAGCCTCAGGCTTCTCTCTTGTACTCCTTTCTAGATGCAAATCCCTTAGCTCTTCTTTTTCCTTCTTTGCAGTATTTGTCTTCCCTCTTCTTCCCCTTCTTTATCAAGGTTTATTTCCCAGATGTCCAGTGTTCTACATCAGAGTTGTTTTCAGAAATGCACATCACGTGTTTTGTGCCTTCTGTTTGCCTTTTTCTAGTTCTTTTATCTGGAGGGTTCTGAGCCTCTGCTTGTAATAGAAGTACTTTCTCTTCTGCACTGACTGAGTTGGAAAGAATGATTTTCAGGGGCTGGTAAATGTTTTTCCTCTTTGAAAATGGCTCAGGGCTTAGGAATCTTTGTGGATCTGCACTCTAAGTGATTGTGCAAATGAAATAGAAGAGTTTTGGTATTAATTTGGGTGAAAATTAGTTAAAATCTCCTGAGGAAGGGAAAGAGAAGTAAAAAAATTTAAATAGTACAAAGATAGGTTGCCATATTGGAGTTGTTTTTGTGTTCTTTAGCACCAGGTAACCCACCTTCACCTTCCGCATGATGATTCTGGCAGCTCATAAAATCATATATTCCATTTATCTGGCCCAGTCCAGTAGCTTTAAGGAAACAGTTTGTGTTATAATGAGCATGTTTTTGGGAGAGTTGAGTTTGTGCTAGCAACCACTTAGAACATCTTTAACAATACAATATTGTCAGGTGAAGATGTACATTGATCTTTGCCTAATAATTTGGCTGTGGAAAAGGTCAGAAAATAAAGTTGCACAGTCAATGATTAAGCAGTTTCTGGGTGTTCTGTGTGTTGAAGCCTACTTGGTAATAGGCTTTAGAGCGTAGAGGAGCTGATGTATGTGGGATATTGTGGGAGGTACTGTTTGACATCTGCCAAGGGAATATTATGCTTTGCCTCTAGGTTTTGTGAATGACATTCAGCTTCTGGAGGCGGGACTGTGAGATACACTCAGTGATTGCCACTGTTAAACCCGAAGGCTCAGTGAGGGGGAAAGAGGCCATAGCTGAGATTGGCACATCCCCACAGAGGAGAATTGTCTCCTGTAGCTCCGTGTGACTGTGCATTTCTTCCTTGCAGCTGTCCCAGGTACACAACCTGGAGCCTTGTTCTGCCTGCAGATGCGCTCAGGTTGGAGTTTCAGCACCATTTTAATGAGATTTGGCTACTGTTGAAAACAGCAGTTCTGCCCTTATTCTTCTTCCACTTTCTGGTCCCTCACTCCTGCCTTCCTTATGCTGTATCAGTTTGTGTTGTTTGGCTTATCAGGAAGGAAATGATCAGGCAGAAAGATTACCTCTCTCCTTAATTTTGATCAGTTTATTGTTCTGATCAATTATACATCTCAGGCTGGGATAGAAGGCAGGAGCCCCTTGGTGGTTTTCTTGGTTTCTTTCTGCTTTTTTGAGGGGATGAGGGGAGTATGGAGGGGGACAGATGTTCAGTCAAATTTAGAGTACTTGCACATCTTGACATCTGTTGTGGTTTGACACTGGTTAAATGCCAGGTACTCATGAAAGTCATTCCTTTGCTCTCTTTTGTTATAGTTGGGCAGAGGAGAGGGGAGGAAATTAATGAAGGGCTCATGAGTTAAGGACTGGGAGAAAAACATTTTAAGGGCAAAACAGGTTCAAATTTAAAGNCTCTGACTAGAAGAAAAACTGCTGCTCATAGGTACCGTTGCCAACAAATGGACCAATTCAAACATTCTTGCAGGATCCCGCAGCGCTGAGAAGTTGATCTGCTCTAGGTTCCGTGCCGGAGAGTCACTGGCCGTGTTTCCGCTGTCGGCTGTAGACTTAGAATTCCTGTTTGCTTCAAAAAGCGTGTTAGAGGTGATAGAGGATTTCTGGGTCTACCCCAATCAAAGGCAATAGAAGAGCATGAGGATGATTCTTTCTCCTGCAAAAAGGATAGCTTTTATCACTGTCTCAAGTAATCAAGTAATTTAGTAGCACCCAACCCAATATAAAATAGCATTAATAATAAAAATTTCTGAAGCTCATAGATTAAATTTTTCCTACCCTTCACTATATTCTGAATATTAAGATAAGCCACAACATTATAAAAGATGTACTGCAGGCCAGTAACTATCAGAGGCATCAGCTATGATGCAGGATATACCATTATCTGTGAGTTAAGGTTAGTAAATTTACTGTGATATGTGATGTGTGGCTTCCATTATGTATCTACTTAGTAAATGCCACCTGTCTCCAAGAGCTACTTGCATATGTAAAAGAGGTAGTGGCTGTAAAATAAGCACAATTTTTTTTGATTTCTTCTTTTAGAGAGGCTGTTGAAAATGCAATTTTTCTGTTCCAATACAGGGTAGTTCATTTCTGCCTTTTAAATTTCTAATTTTTATTTTTGCTTGTAACTTCACTTTATAAATTGCACAGAAGCAATATTTGTTAACATACATAGCCTAAGTCTGTTTAATCATATTTGAATAATCTGCTTCAAAATGGTTAATGTACAAATTGTTTTTAAGTATTTCTGAACTGTGTTTACATTAGAAAACACTAAAGCAAAAATATATTAAATGATCCCCTTCTGCCAGTTTGTGATTATTGCAAAATGGGAATTTGAAGCAGTCGAGGTTTTTTTTTTTGTTTTTAACAGGTTTTAAGCATTACTGTTCAGTGGTCCTTTTAAAATGCTGACTTTCCACTAAGCAGGTGTATTCACAGCAAGGCTTCACCTGGGAGGTGGCCATATTGTGGAAATGGTTTGATCGAGTCATAGTTTAGTAAGCAACTTAGAGAGAGCTAAACTTGAAATCTCATCAGTGCTGGTGGTCCCCTCTGTCCAGTGTTCAGCTGATAGAGCCCAGCACCTGTGCTGTGTGTTCCCCATCATGCTGCTGAGATAAACCCTCTGGACCCCTGCTTCCATCCCTGGTACATGGCACTGAAAGCTCATTTGAGTGACCCAGCCAAACCCAGCTTCCTTTACCACAACAAATGCAGGTGTTTCATCTTGCCCCCATTCATTTCTTCTATGGACACTCCAGTGCCAAATGTCACCTGGAAAATGATGCTGGCAAAATTAATGGCTACTGGGAAAAGATTGAAGCTTGAACCTGCTTGGTCTTCACACCTGGTATTTTCCAGGACACACCCCATGGTGCCTTTAAATGAAAGAACCAGTGGGCACCAAGTTGGATGGGAATCTGGACATCTGCAGAATGTACAGGTGTGTGGACACTATTTCTGTAATTTACTGCTTTAATCTGCTCTCTCCAAAATGTTCCCCAATTTGATGTATTTCAGCAGTTGCACAGAGACTGAGCAAACAACCCAGTGTACTGCAGTGGTCTCAAGCATGATTATTCCTCTGTACCAGCAGCTTTTGGTTAAGCAAAGAAATCTCGAGTTTTGGGTGAAAGATAACTAACTTCATGCTTTGTTTAGGAAAATATTGATGTATTTTATGGAAGGAAAATAAAAACAGACATCAATAAGAGGTTGAACAGGGTGCCTTTGAATTGTCTTGCACTATGTATTTGTAAGACTCAGTTTCCTGGTGATTTTTCCTGCTGACTGCAGGCCTGCATTTGGCTTCATTCTCAAGGAAACCTTCATCTCTCTATATTGCACTTTGTTCAGACATTAAAGGAGACTGAACTGAGCTGCTGTTCTGAAACTGGTATGCGATTTGCAAAGGGAAAGTCTGTGGAGGTCAGGCTCCATGCTTCTGTCCTCTCCCTCTATCCAAATACTTTTTTCAGGGGACCACCTGTCCTGCTCAGACTGGTAGCACTTCTAGCCCTTGGACTAGCTGATATCAGTATGTATAGCCTGTGTTGGATAAGGAATCCAAATGGCATAAAAGGTTTTACTCTTTGAGATATCATCCAATTTTTTAGGTACTATATTAATGTGAGAGATGAGAAGTATTGGCAAAGATTCAACTAAGGGACAGCTAACTAGTGATCCAAGTTAGACTAGGGAACACCATTTTGAGGAAGGATTAGTCCAAATGCTGTAATGAATATTATGTAGCTTTGCTTGTATCACAGCAACGCAGTTTAATCTGACTTTAGGATCCAGTTAATTGTGTAACGCTGTGATGCAAACTAAGAGTTAATGGCTTATGTGCTAGATGTAGAGTGGAGTTACAAAACAAGAGTAATTCCTTCGCTCTTATGAAATGGGGAAAAGATTCTCAACCCTGATTTGCTCAGGAGCAAAAATCAGCAAAGGCAACTTGGCAAAGGCAAGTCACTGGAGTGCAGTGTGGTTTTGGTGTACAGTGATGCCTTAGCTCACTTAGCAGAACAGCATTTAAAATGTTTCAGTCACAAATTGTTCTGGGAAAAGAGTACATGTCATACTTTTTAAGAGAACCAAAACCCGAACCCGAAGAAAAGGTTTTTATAGCAAAGAGGAGGAAGCCTGAACGAACAAGTCTGGTGGTGGATCCCTGTGCTTTGGCAGATATGTTTCTTGGGAAACACACTTTATATTCCCTGTAGACTTCACTCCTATGAAGATTTAAGGGGATGTGGAAGTCCCACTGATTTCCAAGTGAAATGCTTTTTGTGAGTCACTCTTTCCAGGACTGGGTTCTGCAGAACAGCTGCTACTCTTCTGTGGCTTGGATGCAGAGAAGATCTGGACTTGAGATCTGATTGAGACCTGAGATTTGCTCTAGACTTGTAGGCTTAAGTACTTCTTTTCAGTTGTACTTCAAAATATCAGTGTTTTTAAGGGAATTAAAAGAACCTGAATCCTTAAGGTGAGCTTAGTCTCATCTTGATGTCTCAGTTGTGTTTGATTTGAGATTCACAGCTGAAGTGTTGTTATTCTGCTAGTGCTAAATCTCACTAATCAACAATCAAAATGCTGTTGGAGATGTCTCAGCTAAGTGCATTTCTTCTGTGTACAGAGAAATTTGCTGAAAATAGATATTGAATAATCCAGTAAAATTAATGGTTGCACATCATGCAAAAGTGATCCAGATGCAACTTGATCGGGGAAGTCACTATGAAGATCAAGCTTTTTTTCTTGAAGCAGATTCAGGGAAAAGATGCCTCGAACAAATATAATGGTTACATAGTGCTGGGTCTTCAGGGAAAGACTGTTATAACTGATGTGTCTGTGAGTGTGCTTTTTTTGCCTGAAGACTTCTTTTTGCTAACCAGAAATGTCAGTGAAAATGATGTGAATTGACAAGATGCATCAGTGTACCCTGGTAGTTTACTGAGGTGATGATTAGGATAATACATCTTCATGTTTCATTGTGAGCCACAGTACAATGAAATATTACTGGCTGCATTAATGGTGACTGCAGATGTGTTTAAAACTCAGTCTTACAAAAAACACCTCAATTCTTGTTTAGCATTTCGGAACCACCAAAGAGCATTGGGGTGTCTGTCACCTGTCCTGACCTGGAGATCTGTATGATGGGCATCCATGGGCTTGGATGGGGATAGTTTTGTCTTAGCCCTTGCTGCTGAATTTCTGGTAGCTCCACAAATATCCCAGGAAATGTAGGTGCTGTCAAACCAGAAGGATTTACTTGTCCTGAGAGAGGCCAAGGTTAGTCAGAGGAAGGGCTTTTGCATTGTAGACAGTTGTTGATGATACAGATTGGCTCTGTATGGGGTAAGGACTCATGGCAGGACGGCAATTCAGCTGTTTTTGAGTTTGAATTCCGGTCTTCGTGCTTCCACTGCAGAGCAGTGTCTAATTTTAGGGCCATTGCTCAACTTTTGGGCTGGACACCAGGTTAGCACCTGGTGGAGTGGTCAGGCAGTTGGTGCAGCCTTTGATAACTGATAAGGGTTTTGCACGCTAAGGTCACTGTCTTGGGAGAAAGGAGTATTTTCTTCCCTTTCTTCAGATTGCTTTGCTGTAATTCTCTAACCAGTCGTGAATAGAGCACCTTTAGTCTCCTAGTATGACAACACCTGCTGTTAAATAGGTCCCAGCTTGCAAACAAGTTCACTTCTGGCTGTCATCTTCCTTTCCTGAACTGAAAAGTACAGTCCTGTGGGAAGAGACTGGAATTATGCTTTTCTCTTTGTCTGAAATTGACTGTTTTCTTTTCAGCTAGTGGCTTTCAGTGCATTGAAATTTTCACCTGTGAATAGGCAAGCTGCTGTTTGTCTAATTAGGTTTTTTCTGCCCTTATTTTTACTTTGTAGTGTGCTTCATGCTTTGAGATGTTTGAACAGCATCCTTTGCTAAAGGCCACAGCTTTGTGAACTGTTAACACTTTGTACCTAGCGCTGTGCTGTACAGAGTGAGCCTCAGGTACCAGTGTGCAGTGGAAAACATGAGTGTCTTGAAATTCAGCCAACTTTTGGTTCTCTATCTTAGCATCAACAGCAGATTTTTACTGGCTTGTAAGGAATGCTTAGTAAATATGTTCTTGAGAAGCTTCTTTCATATCTATGAGTTGAGAGTAATCAGGAAGGCCAGAAGATCAGTTCTAACTCCTAGATAGCTAGGAGACAAACTGTTCTCTTTTATGTGCAGCTATACATGCATGATTAAACCTCAAAGAATCTTAAAAAAACCAAAAATTATCCTGGAAGAAAACACTCAAGGAAGAGTATTCTTAACAGTCTTTAAACTCTGTAAACATAATGTGCAATTTATTGAACTGGATTTTGGGATTATATGGTGATACAAGTCCAGTGTATTTTTGTAAGCTATGCCAGAAAATCATGTATAAATTTAGGTTGCTGGGTAATTAAAGCCTTCCATAAACAGATCTTGTTGCTAAAGCACTTCACAGACAATTTGAGGAAACCATTTTTGCCCTTCTTCCATGAGCCATTAGTTCACAGAAATAAGCAAAAGGGGAAGATTTAGCATTGTGAGGGGTAAAGAAAAGGAGCATTTGAATTAGTGAAGTGTCTTGATGAGAATATGATCAGATTGTTATACATGCAATATTAAAGACCTAAGGATAATTTGGAAAATTGGATAGTACATTCTCCTGATTAGAAATAAAGAAGCAGAACAAGGGTGACAAACCTGTTCGGCTGGAAAGGGAAGGGTTTTGACGAGAGCGGCCCCTCTCTGCCCCCCCGTGGACGGAAAATGTGGCGCCCGGTTTTCCTTGTTTTTCTAAAAGGTGGGAGAGGCTGAAATCACTGAAAATGCAAGTTATGTCCACAAATTCTGAACCACAGGCACTGCAGTACCTTAAATACCGTTTGGATTTGCAGTTGGGTGTTTCTATAAACCTCTGCGATGAGGCTTTGCTGTTCTCTCGTCAGCCCGGTACTGAGGGCAGCTCCCTGCCCTGCTGCTTGCAGGCTTGTGGTAGAGCTGTCCCTGGAGGTACAGGTTAAACGCCGGTAAATGCTGTGTTTCCTCTCTTCCTGTTCCTCCTTTTTGTAGCTCCCTTTCAAAAATCCCCGGTGCCGAATTAGAATGAGCCGTGAGGAGCGTGGCGCAGGCGATGCGCCAGTTGTTCTGCAGTGCTGACCCCAGATGTTTGCAGCAGCTTCTGCCCAGCACCTGCTGCTGCACTGGAGGGCTGGGGAGGCCAGTGCTCGGCTTCCTGCTCTGGTGTGGCTGATTAC
This sequence comes from Hypocryptadius cinnamomeus, assembly GCA_013400635.1. NCBI lineage: Eukaryota > Metazoa > Chordata > Aves > Passeriformes > Zosteropidae > Hypocryptadius > Hypocryptadius cinnamomeus. The sequence continues at coordinate 9,699 of VYZP01073480.1, read as the reverse complement.
AGTCCCTCCCTGCCTTGTGCGTGTTCATTTCCCTGGCTTTGCCCCTGTGGAATGGGTGCAGACTTTGCGCCAGGCACCCCTAATACTGCAGTTTGTTTGTTTTACAGGAGTACTGGTTTTCCCTCTTTCCCAGGTATCTGCAGGGTGTTCAAGTTGGTGTTTGCACATGAAAATCAGACTCACTCTGAAGAAGTGTCAGCTGTCTGTCTGGCTTTGTGGGCATGATACAAATATGAAGGTGGTGATTTGGCTTGAGGTTCAGAAATCTTAAAGCATTGCTTATTGTAAACATCTTTCTGCATTGACACATTTCTGCCTTCTCTCCAGACCCCTGCCACAGCAACAAAATTTTTCTTTTTTCGTTATGTTGTCCATCCTTAGCCAATCATTGGATTGCTATCCCTTTACATAGCTGTTTCTTAAACTGACAGGGGAGTGTTGTTACAAATTTTGTCCTGACAGACGTCTCTGTTTTTTTCTTATAATCATCACCAAATAGAGCCCCAGTTCTGTGTCTTGCGTGAAAGCAAAGAGACCTTGGCCAAAGCAAAGATGCATCCTGCTTTTGTTTGTTGTTTTTCTGAAGTGTGGAAGAACTGTGACAAAAATCAGGGAGAGTGAAGCAGGGGTTCTGGGGAAATGTTGCATTTCTTTTCTGGTGTAATTCCCATTTGTTTATAAGGGTGTTGAGAATACTGAAGTTTGGGTGGATGCTATTTGAGGTACGTATTCTCTCAGCCCAATCTGATTGGTGAGAAAATTGTGCTTTTTATGATTATTTCATTTATCTGTATTGATCTACTTAAACTTCTCAACTGCATCAGCAGGTTTGAAGGGAAGAGCACTGTTCAGTTACCAATGAGGTATGTGCAGTTAAAGCTGCATCCACCTTGTCTCAATTTGTTAAATTTAATGTTTACAAGTTTGCTGATTATAGCCATTCTTGTACTTTTGGGTAGGTGTGTTCTTCACCATGATAATTATGTATAATCCCATAATAAACCAAAGATTGTTCAAGTTCTTTCCATGCACTGTTCAAATTTTGACCTCTGCTATTGCTGTATCACAGCGAGTGTATCAGGATCTCCTGAAATGTAAGTGCTGCTGGCCATTCTTTTCGATTTTTGCTTTCTGCTTCCTTGTTGTGCATGATTCATTCCCATGAAGGTAGTATTGTAAAGTGGTGAAGCATGCTGTGTGAGCGATGTCATTTGTCTTGGGATGGTGACTTGTGGCTAGTAGGAAGAGAAAGAAAAACTGGAGCTCTGGGCCAATATACAGATGAAAACGGAATTAAAATTAAGTGGGAAAATGTGTTGTGCCAGGCAGCATCTCCAGTTCAGCTCTTTTGCACATCTTCTTAATATTTGCAATACAAAGAGGGATGGTGCTGAGAATGATTTTTTTTTAACAACCAGCAAGAATTTACAGTTATAAGTGCAGCTTCAGTTGCAGACCTAGCCAGAGCAAAAAGTGTTTTAGGACACATGCCCATTTTACATGGGATGTTTAGATCTGGCAGGATTTCTTTCCCACAAGCAGTTTGGGAACTGGGAGGCTGAGGTGGGATAAAAAAATGCAGCAGAAAAAGCAGAGCTCAAAGGGAAATGTCTTTATTCCCCTGGGACCCTGGAGCTTAAGCCCTAGCAGGCAGCCCCAGCTGGTGGAACTGGCTTGCAAGCAGCTTGAGGAGCGTTAGACTTTCAGGGTAAAAAAAATCCCCAACGAGGCTTCAAAATGTGACCAGCACAAAGTATTCCAGCTGGATGAAGAAGTCCCCTCCTTGTGGGCAATCAGAACAATAAAAGAACAGATGAGCCCATGGATGTGCTCCTGAGATATGCTGGTAATTGTTTAGTTCCACTCAGCTCAGGACTGAAGGCATTCTTGTGCAGTGTCTCACTCAAGAAGCTGCATAAACCAGTGCTCAGGAAAGTTCAGAAGCAGAATGATGTGGAAATGAGATATGTATGATGTGTTCCTCCAGAGCACATGTAGGTGTTCAGATGCTGCCATTTGGTGCTGGTGGTGTCTAACCCCAAAAGGCTGTACCCAGCACAGAGTGCACACTGAGACAGTCTCAGCATCCTTTGGGTTAAACCACCAGCTAGTGAGCATGGACACTGCTCTCCTTCAAATGTCACACCATCCCAGAATGACTGTCAGACCTACTTCACTTGTCAAACTGTTGTTCAGGCAGTTATTTATTTCTGTGATGCTTTATTCCTGTCCAGACATCAGCAAGTCTGGCGGTCACTTCAGGTCCCACAGCTACTCCTCTCTGGTGAGCATATCAACAACAGGGATGGCTGCAGCATGCAGTCTGATGTCTGTGCTCCGTGTAGCAAACAGTCATGTTATTTATCAAAAGGATTATTCTCTAACATTACTAAAGAAAAGTTCTTTGTTATTATAGAAAAAAAAAAAAAATTGCAGAAAGCTGTTAGTTGAAATATCTGCCAGTAGACAGAGGTGAACAGTGACAGCAACATTTTAAGAAAATCTGTGCACATCACCTTTGTTCCCCTGTGTCATCTATGTTCTCTGTAACAGTGAGAAGCCTTTCGATGTTTTGTATGGTTACCTGTAGCTGAAGTTAACAGGTCGTTCACAGAAACAAGGAAAAATAATGTGGAAGTTGTAAACTATTGCTGAGGGATTAAATCTGCTATTTTTGTGAATTTTTTTATTTTTCAAACATACTGGCCCTTACTTTTCAAAACCAAACCGTTTGTGTGATCAGCATTCAGATTTGACCTTATGTGCAAAGGTCCATAAAATAAACATACAATCCTTTAGGTAACCAACTCGTTCTGAAAACTTCAGTTCATTTTTTTTTTCAGTATTTCATTCTCATGAAACCCAAGTACAGCAAAGTAATAGGCTTAACGTATGCTTATTTTGTTTTGAGGTACTTGCAGAGAAAGTGATTCCCTCTAGAAATGGATGCAAGTTCTTCATTCATCTGGTTTGTTTTGCATTTTTCCATAGTTTCTCACCACTCCAATGCAATGAACAGCCTGCTCTGCAGACAGGGAGGGGGTATAGCAATCTGCATCTTCAATTTTAAGTGAAAGCCCATGATTGCATTCAGTCATCCATTTTGTAGCTTTTTTCCTTTTCTCAGCTTAGCCTGTGACCTTGCTGTTTGGAAATGAAAGAATAAATTCAGCTGCATCTCTCTGCTCTTTATTGGTTGCCCTTAGGTGCCAAGCTTTGCTCCCTCTCCTTTCTCATTAATAGGTTCAGAATAGATTTTCTTGTAGACTCTGGCTGTAGGGTTTCAGATGCTTAATCTGTTTAGAATCTCTGAAACTTCTTCTGGTTGCTATTGTAAGCTTGCAATGCCTTTCTTGAGAGGCAGGGGTGTGAAATGACATTTTTGTTTAAATCCTGCTTAGTATAAAGTTGAACATATTTATGGGTATAAATATCGAGGCAAAATTTGTGAAAATTACCCAAGATGAATGTGAAGGTGGGTTTTTTTCTTTCTGTCATTTGTACTTAAAGATTCTAAAAATGTACAAGTATTATATTGTTTGTGATTGTAGAAATTATTCCCTTCACCCTGGATTTGTAATTTGTCACCCTGGACCTTTTCTTTGTAATTTCTCATGTTCTGCAAGCTGTCTTGTATTTAATGTTGGCACTGATTTATCCACGCTCCCCTCTTGTTTTCCCCATGTGTTTATTTATTTTTTTTTTTTTTTACTTTCAGTGTTTGATTGTGATTGCAGTGACTTACTTTTGGAATAATACATCAAATACTGCAGCTGGGGTTTCGGTGTTTTTTGTTTTGTTTTAATCAAGTGATTTATTTTATGGGGGGGATAGTTTAATTTTAAAAATATAACCTTAAATTTAAATATGTTGTCTTTCAGTTATGCTGGTGGCTTAGGTCCTTATTCATCAACAGTGCAGCCTGGAAGGCAGATAAATAGACTTTGCTCTTGAATGAAGCAAGTGTTAATTCCTCTTGCCACCTGCCCCCACAAACATTTGGCTCCAACACTACAGCAAAGCCCAGGAGGCCACAGGCCAGCCCTTCTGTCTGTGCTCTGAAGGCAGAAACCATGCCACTGACATCTTGTGAACCTGATGGTTGCACTCAGCTTTCCTCTCTGATGCTTTAATGAAAAAAAGAAAGTTTTCATTGCAGCCTAGCCAGCCTTTAAAAAGAAAATAAGGCAGTAGAAACTGGCTTTTCACTTTTTTTTGGTAGATGAACATGAATCACTTCTGTCTTGCTTCTTAACAGCCCTTGACAATATTTATATTTAACTAACAATGTTTTCCATGCTTCAGTCTACTGAGTTTCTTGTTTTCTCAAAATTTCTTTTAGCTGTGCTCACTCAAATGCTGATTATTTCTTATTGATCAACTGCTTTCATCTCTGCTGTTTTGTAGAAAGAATTATTAAATGAGCTTGAATGTGATAAAAATAGTCAGTTTAATCTATGCCAATTTCTGGAACTGGCTTCCAGATTTTTCTCAGTTCACTTGCTTTTCTCCCTGACATGTATTTAATATACATATGTGGCTTATAACATTAAACAAATAAAGATCTGATAGGTTTTACAGACATTTTAGCTAATGACAGTGGCTTCTATAGCTGCCCCTTTAGCATTTTTGAAAAATGTCAGGTATAATTTGCAAGCCTAGATTACTTCATACATACAAGATTCAAAAATACATTCATATCCAGGACAAGTTAAAAAATAAAAGTTGATTGGGTTCTCATTTTGCATTGCCACATATTTTTCTCAATAGCTGTTTCAGCAGAAGCCAATGACAGTTCTGTGAAAAAAAGCCCTCACATAATGAATGTGCCTTAATAACCAGGTGTTTACAGGTTAATGAGGCTTGTCATGAAATCTCAGTGGATTGCCACTTTCCTCAGTTAATACCAACCTCTTGTCTGAAGACTTTTATAGGTTACATCAAGTATTAAATACTGCTGGTAAAAACCCAGTTCGTTATTACAGACAACTGTAATAATTCTATATATGAATAGTTAGCACAGAGCTCAAAAATGTTCTATCTTGACATATTGCCATTAGTTATTCTTTATTCATTCTGGGTTTTGTGTATATATATATATATGTGTGTGTGAAAACAAAGTGGAGGCTGGTTTTTCTTCCCTCCTTTCTTCCTCTCCAATATGTTAGAAGCTTTTTTACCTGATTTTAATTCTATCTAGAAGTAACAGTGAAAGATTCTCTCTTTTTTTAAATGCAGTTCAAACCAAACACCCTGAATGTTGCTGTTTATTGTAGCTACCTGATGCATCCCCTTAACAGCTTCTCACGCCTTCAGATTGGGCTTGGTGTGCTGCAAATGCATCTCAAAACATTTAACTGAATAAATGGTGGAAAATAACATGGTTGAGTGCAGCATTTTGGTGAAATGGTAAAGCAAATGCTGACCAGGTTCAGGAACAAACAAAAAAACCCGCTTGCATTTTACCCATCTTCTTAACAGTGGGTTGGTTCTTCTCTCAGGACCCCTCAGCTTTCTGATTTGGGGTGTCTACTTCAAGTTGAAATCACAGTCTGTTTTTTCTTCCCATTTGCTGCCCCAAAATGACTCAGCATCTTCCTTCTTCCTCCTTATCCCTGCTCCATGGGGTTGTGTTGTGCTCTTTTTGGGTACTACATCCACCAAGGTTGTGTTCTTAGGAGCTCTCCTCACTTTTCAGGACTGTGTTATCATGGAATGGTTTGATTTAACAGGCACCTTTGAAGTCATCCAGTCCAACCCCCTGCAGTCAGCAGGGATATTTGCAACTAGACCAGGCTGCTCAGACCCCTGTCCTTGAATGCTTCCAGGGATGGAGCATCCCCAACCTCTCTGGACAACCTGCTGGTGTTTCACCACCCTCATTGCACAAAAAGCCTTCCTTGTATCTAGTCTAAATCTGACTTCTTTGGGTTTGAAACCATCACCTTTTGTCTTACCACTACAGACCCTTCTAAAAAGTCTTGTTTGTAAGCCCTTTTTAAGTGTTGTAAAGCTGCAGTTTAGTCTTACAGTGGATTTTCTTTAAATCTTGTTGAATACTGAGATGATTGTGTGGATTAAATTTTTCTGAAATACTTACACCTCTTGAACTTTCCCACTTCAGATCCCCCACTCTTTGCAGTGCTGTGGGTCTGCTGGAAGCTCCACATGCCAGTTTGCCTTTGCTGCTGCTGTTTGCCAGAACTTGCAGCTGGGAGCTCTCCCTTGTTGCCAGCCGTGGGGTGCTGCTCAGGCTGCTCAGGTACTCACTCAGCAGTGTAAATTTAGCTGAATTTAGTTCCTGTTTCAATAGCCCACGTGTCCATCCTAACAGCAGGACTGCACCTGAGGGAAATGAGGCTCAGAAGCAAATAGTTATAAATTTGGAGGGCATATACCGTGCTGTCCCCAAAGTGGAAGCTGCCTTGCCTCACCCTTTGCCTTGGCCATGGGACAGCTATCACCTTAGGCTTGTGCAATAATGTCAGTCACAGCCCTTGCTGACATTTGGCTGCTCCTGAGCCCCCCTCACTGTTTTTCTTACATGATTTGTTCTCAGAAGCCAAAGCCTGAAGCTAAACCTGGCTGTAGAAGGCTGGGAATAGTGTCTCAGTTCTCAGAGAAGAGTTGTGTTGGTGAGGAAAATATGAGAGGCAATTTTGACTTGACTCTATGTGGTCTGTGATGTACCCTGTGTGATCCTTTGTAAGCACACTGAACGGTGCTGCTCCTGTATGAAATCTGCATAATCAGCATAGTTCCACTGAGAAACGAGTGGGAAGGGTTTGTAAAGAGCCTCTTTAGCCTGTTCCTCAGCCTCAGAGGGGATGTATCTCTGCCTGCCTGCTCTGTGACCCCGTGCCTCTCCCTGTCCTGGGGCTGCTCTTCCAGATGTTCACCTGCTAGGTGTGTCAGCAGAGGTGTCCCTTCTCCTTTTTCTTTTGAGGAACCATTTGAAAGCTCCTGCCAAACACAGGTTTTGGAGTTCCATTACAAACCCTGGCACTGAACCGCTGGTCAGTCCGTGACCTCCTGCAGTCCCGGGCTGTGGCCACCACCCCAAACTTGTCAGTGCTTTGGTTCTCAGGTTGTTTGCAGTTCAGTCCTGCTGCAGGGCTGACTGTGAACCCCCCTTGTTTGTTCTTCCAGGTAGAGAAATGAGAAGGGAAGCTGCTTAGAGCTCTGTTATTCACATTTATTGCCTGTTCTGATGTTCATTTCAGTTTTCAGATCCACGGCTGAAGCCGGGCTGCTGTTAGAACATCATGTCTTTTTGAACAAAAAAGAATGGAAATGATAGAAAGTCAGTCATACAACTGCTGTAAAAACAAGCCTGCAAACAGCAACAACCTAATGGTTGGGCCTGGATAACTTGGTAGATCCTGTAATGGAACTTCTACTTTTGCAAATATTTAGCTGCCACTCTATACAGAGTCAAAATTATTGAAACCAGCTGGAGTCTAAACCAAAGACAGTCTCCCTTGCTCTAGAGAATGCACACTGTCTGCCAGTTTAGTTATTTGGAGAGCTTGAAGGGAAATAATCCCCCAAATGTAAATTAAAAACGCCGTACATATGTGGCTGAACAAAATCATTGAGAGTTGAGTCATACAGGAGCATTTTATTATTCAGAAATGTTATCAGTAATTTGGGTTTAAGACACAGAACAACTGCACCCTCTAGTGACAGATGGCAGCTGTACCCGGGGATCAAAGCAGCCTTTGCGCTGTGGTGTGGCATGAGAGAAATAGAGATTTCACGTTACAGAGCAGACCACCTTTGATGGAAAAAGAGCATTAGTTATTTTTTTAAGTGCATTGATGAGCTTCTCAGAGCACTGCTTTTGCTTTTATGGACGGCTTAGCTTGTCACTGTGTGTCAGACCATGAATTGCTATTTACGTTGAGTACATTTGATTAGAAAGGAGCTGTCACATTACTTGTCAATATGTCATGTCATGCTTTTGGTTACTGCTTAGAAGAGCTTACCTCTTGTTAGGAATATCATTAATAACCCCCTGTATGTTTGAATGGTGTAATGTGACAGTGTGTCAAGCGTGCTGTAAGCAACAGCGATTTTTCCTGTAGAGAAACAAGCCATGTTTGTGTTATTTGCATGCATTAGAAATGCAGCTTCCTCTCTGAACCTCTGCCCTCTGGGAGCCTGCTGCTATAATGCTGCCACAGTGAAGGTTTCACTGGAGTGCTCCCAGGAAGTCAGTAATTAGTTAAATGTAGCTGCTGGTAGGGCTTACAGGGGGAAAGTTGAAATTCATGTGTTGATACACAAGAATATTGTTAAAATATGTAGATAAACCCAAAGCAGAGTAATACACTGTTGGTGATTGCATTCAAAGCAGCTTTGAATCAGGCAATATTTTGGCTTTAGGTATTTAGGTAGAACACAGGTTTTAGCTGGGCTCTTCTCTTCTGCAACTCCCCAAGTTTGATTTTTCTTGGAAGCGCTGCTGATGGTGCGTTGATGTTGTTTTGCTTGTCCCCTGCTGATTCAGCGCTGTCACTTCCTGCCATCCATCCCTGCTCATGGCCACTGCTTTCCCTCTGGAACCCCCCCTGTCCCTCAGCACCTGAGAGCTGATTTTCCTGGGAAGTGGGAGCCAGGTTTTGTGTTGTGCTGGCTCGAGGGACTATCAGATGTCAGGATGTGTTTGCCATGTGCACTTCCTGTGATCTTCCTGCTTGTTATTTGACTGGGTTTTGAAGTAGCTGGATAATTGGCAATGGGACATTTTGTGGTTTTCAACAGAGAGATAATATCACCATAAAAATTATTTTCACATGAGAGTTATTTCCTTTTTTGTTGTCTTTGTCTACTAACAAACTCATTTCTTTTGGGGAATATTAAGTTACTGTTGCTTGCACTAGTTAAGTGCAAGCAGTTATTTTTTCCTTTTTAAAGACAGGTATAACATAAAAATTATGGAAATGTATTATTGAATGTCTTAACTAAATATTGATATTGTGATATATTTATGACTAAACACCTTAAAAGTCCAAGTGTTTAAACTCTCAAAGGTATGTTTTCAAAATATTTCTAAAAGGAAACCATTACAAATATGCATCAACTCTAAATATAATCTTTAACCATTTTGTTTGAATATCAGAACACCAAAGGAGCTGAGCTCTTTAAAAACTGTTAAATCTCTTCACATCTATATTTGCCTCTAGTTAATGGTGACAAATGTCTGTGCTCTGGAGCTCATAGTACTGATACCCTCTATTAAGTATGGATGCACAAAAGATACACGTGTGAATTTTTATACTTGAAAATTTTATTTGCTGTAAGTATCATTAGATAATATTTACTGTAAACTCTGGGGTGGAAGATCTCACTCCCAGTTGAATTTCTATTTATTTAAAATACAGTGAATTTTTAAAAAATCTTTTAAAAATATTTAAGCGAACATACTTAATTCATCAATTATGTTTTGCAAAAAGCACGATATTGCAGATGGCAGATTTTACCAGCGCTTAAAAAATAATCCCTAAACAAGAAAAAGATTGGATTTTTTTTTGTTTTTTTACAGAGTCACAGAATAGTTAGGGTTGGAAGGGACCTCTGGAGATAATCCAGTCCAACCTGCCTGCCAAGGCAGGCTCACCTGAGCAGGTGACACAGGAGTGTATCCAGCTGGGTTTGGAATGTCCCCAGGGAGGGAGACTCCACGACCTTCCTGGG
>VYZP01073477.1:21662-42615 GCA_013400635.1 Hypocryptadius cinnamomeus | reverse complement strand
CTTTGGAAGAGCAACTCTTTAACTGTTTGTAGCAGGTTGGGAGGTTTTTTTTCCAAAAAAATCTACAGCTCTGGTGATTAAGCTTCTACTTTTTTCCCATTGCATGGTGTGGGGAGTGATGGGAGCACCTCCAATAGGAGGTACAGTAAGGAACCCCTTCTGGCAAAGGCTCTTCTCCCAGCTTTCCCACCAGCATCTCGAGGTCAGGGATGTGGGGCATGAGCCTTGTGTTCATTCCCTGTCTGGGGCACTGTAGGAGGAAGATCCCTCTGCTGACAGGGAGAGTGCTGGGCAGGGTGTCCCTGCAGAGCCTGCCCAAGTGCTGCTTTCTCTTGTGGTATTTCTTGGGGAGCACTGGCCATGCTCACAGGCAGCAGGGATCTCCTCCATGGGACACAGATGGAGAAGAGATATGAAAGTACAAGTTACAGCTGTCTCTGGCAGAAAGCCAGGTAACTCTAGCATATTAAAAATGAAGCAACAGCTGGTCTCATGCAACCTGGAATATGTTGCTCTACTTCTAGAAGTAGTTTTTAATGAGTTGTTCAAAACGTGTGTGTATGTAATTTTAATCATTGGTCGTTCTCCACACAAGTCCAATCTGTAAAATGGGCAAAAATTGGTCCAGAACTCCAGTTCTGAATAGTTAAAGTTAGAGCTTTTAAAGTATATCAAAGAAATAACCTTTTATAAAGCAAGATCCTTGTGTAAGATAACATTAGTGAACCCTAAACCAAAACTAAGCTATAAGTATTTAAGTAAGTTACAAAGTATGAAGTAGTACATTTAATAAAGTTACTCTTTCTAGAATGCATTCATTGGATAAAAATTACTTAATTTTTAACTGAGATCTTTCCATATCACCTGTTGAAAGGGCAGAAAATTCAAATAAAATAGTATCTTTCTAAGAGAAATATTCTCGTTACAATTAATGGGATGTACACAAGAGAGACTGTTTTGGAACTAGGGTGGAAATTGAGTATGCCCTGGATGTCCACAGGTACACTAGAACATCATCACTTTCAGCAAGAAAGGCTTCTTTTAAAATGAAATAAAGCCATATTTTTTTTCAATAGCNTTTTAAAATGAAATAAAGCCATATTTTTTTTCAGTAGCCCTCAGTTTTGACTATGCTTCAGTTCTTGCTCATGAATCTCACAGCTGTTGACAATGCTGCAAACCTCTGGATTTCTTTCTGTTTTTTTAATGCAGTATAACTATGCTAGATTGTTTCCACTGAACTCACTCAGCATTCCTGGATTGTTAAGGACAGCTGGGTTTTTTAATGTCATTTGTCTCACAGTATCGAAGTTGCCTGTGCCGTAGAAATATTCATCTGAATTGTTTGCTTTTGGCAGTCAGGGTAAGTTGTTTCGTCAGCCTGTGTGGAAACAGTGCGAGAATTATCTGACTTCATGCACTTGACCACTCATCATCTTAAGGCTTGGATGCTGAAACTGAAAAAATTGAAAATGCTTCTAAAACAAGTTATGGAAAATCTTCTGGTTTGTTCCTTGTAAAAAATTCTGAGAGACAGCTCTTACCTTACTTGGATGAGTGAAAAAGGGAGGGTGCATTTTGGGTATAGATTTGATTTCAGATGCTCATCACCTGTCTGGCACAAAGCAGAGCATTAAGGTTTGCCTTTATTGGTGTGGTGACCAGCACTGTCCACTAAGTAAAGCAGCTTTTTAAATCAGAAGAATTCTCTGAAAAAAACAGTAAGTACACTTTCTGTAGTCAATAACAAGACCTCAGCCAGGAGCCTGTGTTCGAAATGTAGCAGGGAAACCCCTTTCCTGATTGTGACAACAGAAATGCTGTGCAACTTTTAGAAAGAACAGAAGGCAGCCATGACCATGAACCTCTGCAAAAGACTGTTTATACTTTCTGATGCTTAAATTGTTTGGAGAGGAAATAGTTTTCTAATGTTTACAAACAGGAAGAATCTGTCCACAGTTATTTTGTACTTTGCTTATAACTGTCAGAACAGTTTATTTACATACCTGGTCAACTGCAATAAATGGCTGCTTCACTTGTTTTTGGTCTGTAAAGTATTTTCTTTTTGTATAGGTTCAGATCTTTTCTGTAGTTCATATAGGAAGGTTCTCACCATTAGAAGTACTTAGCAAATCAGTTCCCAGTTTATGGTGTTTGTCTCACACTGACATTAACTGGGTTAGATCAATGTATACCTTGCCTCTAAAATTACCTTTTTGTAGTCTTGTCTGAACAGCAAAGCCTCATAGAGTTAATGCCATCTAGTAAAAGCTCATTAGGTTTTCCCTGTTCTTAGTATATTCATCTTTTGAAGGTAAAAAATTGAGATTGCTGTCTTGACAGCTTAACACCATGGCTGATGTGCTGGAAGATGTGCTAAGCCAAAGGCGAGGAAAAACCCCAGTGACAAAAGAAGTAATTTGACAGTGAGTCTTTGCTTACAGCCTTTGTGTCTGTGACATGCAGTCAGAAATGTGCTTATTCTGTATCTAGAGGGCCTCTTCTAGACCTCCCATATTTTAACTGTGAAACCAGCATGTTCTGATTTGAGGAGTGTGTAAATTTGAGATCTGACTTACAAGTTCCTAGTGAGTATTTTAGTTCTCTACTTTGGAAAGAAGAAAGACAACCTGATTTGAGCACACCTTGGCAGAGATGGGGTCCCAAGGGTCTGTTGAAAACAGCTGCTGTGTTCTTGGACAAGATGTAAAAAAGAGACTAACTTGTCAAAATATAGTGGTATGGATAAAGAAAGTTTAATTTTATCCTTTTTTTTACAATATAATTCAAAGACAGTCTTAGTTTCCCTATGATGTAAAGTCTAAATTAAACCTGTTAATATTTATTAGACAAATCAATGGTTTGCTTAGGCTAACTGAAGTTTTATGGTACCATCCAGGCACATGTGTGTACACAGTACTCATGTAAACAATAGCAAGGGAAAATACAAGCAGTGTCTCACTTAGGCCTTATATAAAATCAGCTTAGTACAGCAAGTCAACTTTACAGTGCAAATCTGAATGAGAATAAACAGGATTCAAACTTCCAGAGTTTTGTTTTGAAGTTAAACTCTTAAAGCATAAGAGGAAGAGGTTTAAAATTTTAATGCAGTCCTGAGCACCACATCATTTTCTTCAATTTTGTAGAGGAAATGTAATTAGCAACACCAGTCCCATGTTTTTGCCTGTCCCAGTCACCATGGCCAATATCCACATGCAGAGTGACTGAACAAAGGAGCCACACCATGGATGGTCCTAGAGCAGACAGCAACGAGCTAAATACATTTTACTACCTCCAGAAAACATCCTCCTACCTGCAGTACAAACTCCAAGGTATCTATCAAAATCAGGTAATCTGGTCTATACAAGGCAAGTTACAGCTAAGTGTATAGACAGTAACTAAAGCTACTTCACTCTGACAACATCTCATGCAATTACCCTGCTGACAGTTAAATACAATGATAAACATGAGACAAGAAGCTGCTGAAGAACACAGCTGTTGAAGTACTTAAGCTTAGTCTCTCAATTTTCTCATTGTTTATATTCCCTTTACATCCAGGTGATAACAGTTGCTTGAGGTGTGCTTGATTCATATAAAGAAAAATAGAATTTAAGGCATGTTTAGTATATTATGAAAAAACACTTAGTAAAAATATGTGGACTCCCTTCTTTCCATGTAAATGTAATGTAGAAAACAAAGTGTAAATTACTGAAACTAGCTGTGCTAGCCCATTCTGACCTGCTGAAGGAAATAAAGAGGGCTCCTGTCAACCTCAGAGAAACAAGCTAACTTCTTAAACAGCAAAGCAAAATTCATTCAAGAACACTGCTACTGCTTTTAGACCCTGCATTCATGTACACTTAGCAGTATTTCTCTTATATGCATCTCTAAAACATTTAGTTCTATCTTTCTAGACAAAACACAATTAAGCAGCACTCATGGAATTGTCAGTTATTGCAAATCTGCAAACACAACTTGAAACAGACACCTGATAGGGAACCAGACTCCAAATCTTTCTGTCAATATGGTTAAGGTAAATGAAGAGAAACAAATGTATGTTGAAAACACAATTAACTCTTGCAAAGAATTGGGTTTGCTATTTCAGGTACGTAGCATGTTTTGACTAGGAATACAAGCAGAGATTGTGCCAGTGTGTTATGTAGTGTAACATGAACAGCTGAGGTATAATCTGTAAGCAGTTGCCATAAATATGCACAGGTATTCTTTAGAAAGGTGGTGGACTGGAGAACAGCAGAAGTCTGCCTTAACAGGACAGCACCTGTCCCCTGCTGCACACAAACTTCCACTGCTGACAAAAAACAATGTCCAGAAAGTGTGTTAGATATATATCAAGAATATATATGTTCAATACCATAGTGAAATTGTCCTTTTGGTTAATACTATAAATCCTGTTAGTATCTGGATATACACATACAGCAATATGCATACCCAGAAGTAAATCTTCAAAGCCATTTTAAAAAAATAAAAGGTAAATTAGGAATAAGCTACATTGCAAGAAGCTTCCTGCAGAATTATATATTTAAGGTGATAATCTTTGAACTAAGACTTAATATAGCTACTGCATTACAAAATGGCTTGCTGTGAAATCGTAATCTCACTTTTTCCCCACCCAATCAGACACATCTTCAGGATTGGAATTCAATGATTGTTTAGCAGCATTTTTAGAGAACTGTAAATTCTTTTATTAACAGGCATTATAAACAGATACTACTACTTTTATTTAAAAACCATGAGTGCCACATTGATGAATATACAGCTCATGAATAACTTAGAAGTATTTCCCATATTAAAAGGCAATGCACACAGCATACAAAAAGTATACTAAACAAAGCTATGAGGATACGTGATTGAAGTGTCTAAAGTGATATATACAGTACATAATTAATGTTTTGTTTATATTCAGTACAGGATTCTGTACTGCTCTTGCCATTATGCCTCACTCTCCCCTGACACTGAATTTTGCACTTCTTCTTCCAAAATTGGTACAATCAGGTTATCCTTGGACATCAGATTATACTTCATCACAAATTTAGTGAACCGGTGACACAAGAAAGTTTCATTCTGGAGGTGAAAAAAGGGAAAAAAACAGTATGTACAGAAGGATTATTTTAAAGCATGATGAGGAACATGCTAAATAAAAAGCCTGCTTCTATGTAATTGTCTCATTACATTTACAGGTCTTAGTCAAGTTTAAATAGTAAATTCATTGCTTCTTTTATATCTTTACTGGTTGCTTATACAAATACTAAGAAACCTACTGAAATTGAGGCTTCAGTCACAGCTCAATGTAACAGCACTTAGTGCATGTAGGAGGAATTTCAGTACCATACTTTTAAATATTTAAATATATTCTTGTCTATCTCCAACACAACAGGGCACAATCATTTGTTCCAGAAACCTTCAGTGGGACTTGGCAAAGGTTTCCTTTTATATTTAGCTGTACCCCTTATCTCCTTTCTATCTATTAATTTCTACTTTCCCATTAAAAAAAAAGGTTACTGGTCTTGCACAAGTTGCCCTCAATTACTCTGATCCTTTACAGTTACACAATTATAATTCCTTAACTGTTGTGCAACATACACAAATAGGAGATACCTATATGTAAGCAGTACTAACTGCACTCAGTGCTTAAATACAAAATGAATTTGGGTTGTCTGTAAAAAAACCTCAAATTCTGGCCTTTTATCTAAATGAAGGGAAACCATAACTGAGTACACTGATCACATAAATGAATTTTTGTGTGTACATGTAAGTATAACAGCTTTTCATTTCTTGTAAAACTGGAATCTACTGTAATCAATCCTTCATTTGAATACAGATCTTCTAGTAGGACTAAAATATTCTATACAACTCCATCACAGCTGTAACTTCAGTAAATACCCTGCTTTCAAGATGTAATTTCAAACTACTTACTTCATATTCATCAAATATCTGCCGGTGATGAAAATAAGCGTGTGAAAATATTCTGTAAATCCTTCGGCACACTGATCCTAATTTGGCTACAGAGGATTCCTTTATGCTAACCCTGTAAGCAGCAGGAGAAAGGTTACACAATTGCTCTAATGAAATGACTACTGAGGAACATGTTGACATAAGTTTTGATTGTTAAAGCTATTCTGTATAATTGCATATGAAATTTAAACTTGTTGGTGCAAGCTCCACATTTACAAACTGTACTCTGATTACAAAGAAGTTCTGCCTGTAATTAATCATCATCAGTTATTCTGGTAAAGGCTGGATCTTTGGTTTCTAGGGTTTATGGGCAAAGAAAAAAAGAGACTTCCAGTTGCACCTCCTTGTCTATACTGAATTCCTAGAGAAGCACAATTTTGACTTCTGCAAGGAGTTTTCTCTGCTGTGACCTGCCTATTCAGTAGCCTGTCTCTGTCTTCTGTGCTTGCCATGTCCCACAGTAGGTTGGTGTTGGCTTCTGGAGGGTTTTGGTGCTGTCCTGTTGAAGGCATTTGAGGTGCAGCATCTGTCCAAAGGCCATCCTCTTGTCTAGGTGGGCACTACTCCAGTGGAAGCCCCACACCACTAACAGATATCATTAAAACGGTTTTTACCTAAAAAGCATCCCTGAGCTCCAGTGAAGGGCAAACTATTTGAATAAGCCAGAATTCTTCCCTGGCTTAGAAGTGGCAATAGGCCTCCCAACTCCTAAGAGCTGCAGGATTTTTGATAGTTCCAATAGTAGTCCATGAAACATGCATTACACTTCTCCCTGGGCTTTGTCACTATCTTAAGTTCCAACCTCCTCCCTCCTTCTCTCCCTCCTCCCAAGAGAAAATGTTTTTACCTGCTGGGGAAATATTTATTGCTATTCAGAAGACATGCAGCTCCATCAAGTGTGTGCCTGGTGTAGTCTATAGCAGGGCACTACAGAAACAGACAGTGAGTGAACATATGCATGACATTGTCAGAACTTGTTTAAAAAGAAACATTTTATTATATTTCCTGATGCTTTGAACTTCATTGGTCATTTTTATTCCCAGAAGTTTCACACAGCTTGTCTAAAGGTATAACTATACATATAACTAGATATATATAGCTATATATAAATATATATATATAACTATATATATAGCTACATTTCCTCCTTAAATGAGTAATTTATTTTCTCTGCTTCACAACCCATGTAAATTATTTCAAGAAAAAAAGTTACTATGGCAATGCCATTATGCATGTGAGTAGTGAATTTTATGCCTCTCCTTGAACAAAGCAGTATAATAAAAATACATGCTAGGAGTACACTGAAAGGAAAGATGATTGTTACCTCACTGCTCATTTGTTTCCCACACAGTTAAGTTGCCAGACTTGTTCTTTTACAGGCTCTGAAACCAAACCTCCACCTTAATCTATCAGTGCTTTTTACTTTGGCAAAGAAAACTAAAATCATACGTGTAACTAAGTGTGTCACAAGCCATCCCTGGCTCTGCAATCAAGTACACCTAAAGGAAGAAAAGCTGAACTGAGCCAGACTGAGAGAAAGAATGTCTGTCCAATTTCAGGAAAAAGACCTGTCAGTTGTACATTTCTCTCAGCAGTTCAAGGTTCCATCAGCCCCTATCTCACCATGAGTTGGTGGCTACTGCCATGGAAAACAGGAGATGAATGCTGCATGCTCAGAGATAAAAAGAAGGCTGAAGTTCTCCAGTCTAGCTAAGGATCACACTGCCAGACATGCCAAGGTGCTGACTAGGAATAGGGGTTAAAGGAGAGAGTGGGAAGTTGGCTAAATCAAAACATCTCAGGAAAGTAAAAGCAGCACAAAACAAGAAAAAAGATCTTACAGGACAGAAAAGATAAGGTTGAAAAGAACCAATACCTTATTCTGAAATACAAAGATAAATATGACAATCTACAGTACCATCATAACCAAAAGCAACAAAGACTTTCTGAAGGCAGAAAACAAAAAGATGTATCAAGTGGTTTAACAGAAGATCTGAACAAAGTTTACACTAACTGGACATGCAGGAAGACAAGCTAATGCCATGATAAACCCACTTGACTAGAAACATCTTCGTGACTCCACCACCTTTTTGGAGTAACTGCCCTAAGAATGAGCACATGCAGTCACGTTTGGAGTGTCAGGTTCACACTGTGGATCAAGGGCAACGTTTGAAGATGAGAGCCCATTCTCAGCATGGACTCTTCTATCAGTTAAACAAAGAGCTTTCTTCCTTTCAGCTTTAGGCAGGGTCAACATCAACCCAGAGAGAAAAGGGGAATGTGCAAAGCCACTAATACTGAGGTAAAAAAGCAGTTCTTTTTACCTCATCCTGTTCCTCTGTAAAACACTACAGAATGGCAAAGAAAAGTAGCTCAAGTGATATTCATAACCCACATAAGCTCTCAGTTTGACTAGAGAAGCCACCTCTAACAGGCTCCCCATGACCCTACGAACTGTGAAAGAAAATTCCTGCGTCACTGGAGTCAGTTTTCCAAAACACTTCCATACCTCTTTGGGAGTTTTATGAGCTGCACAAAGAAAAATCCACTGTTCAGTTGCTGTCATCTGAGTACATGTGTCAGGGTGACATTCACTCTGTTAAAACAATTGTTCAGTTAAGAAAAAACCCCAGCAGCAAAAAGGAGCTGATCTTTTCAAATCACTTCCTTGCCCTGTCCACCCCCCAAAAGGGTTATTTGCCATAAGCCCTTAAAATCTTACAAAACCTCCCACCACTGCTTAGCCCTGTGTGTATATATTTAGAAGAAAGCTCTGCAATCTACACAAAACAAAAAAGTCTCCTCCCTGACAAAATGTCTCAAGAAAATAATTACCTGAAGCTTGACAGCTAGTCCATTGAGCTCAAGGCAGAATTGTCTAAAAGAAATTGAACACAGCAGCATCAAAATCAGCTATTTGTTTCCTCACTGCAAGTATCTCATAGAAAACAGCTGAGACATTCTGATCTTCGTACCAGCAGATGGGTTTTTTTTACTCAGCTAAACAATTATATTTTAATTCTTCACTGACAGCAAAGGCTGAGTTTAACATATCATTTAGTGGAAGTATTGTACTGCAACTTAAAAAAAAAAAAATAGAAGTGGACAAAAAGGTTTGTTTCCTTACAAGCAGAAAAATAACTGTAAGACACTCCTGCTGTTCTTGCCTATTTGCCTGCTAGTTTCAGGAAAAGCACTGGGAGCATCTGGAAATCACATTACCTATTAGTGGAGATGAAGAACTGACAATACTATGAGAAAGTGCTATGGAAATTCATTACTATATCTTCCTATTCAAGAACTGAGGTACAAATATTTTCTTTTAAAAAACCATTAAGATCAGAGCACATTATAAATCTTTAGAAGTAACAGGGAATTCAGAAAATAATACCAGTATTTAACAGTGGAAAAATCAAGTTTCATTTAAGTTACTTTAGATGTGTCACATTCAAATAGATTCACTACCAGCATCAATGAACAAAACTTAGAACCAAGACAGAATGCTGACAAAAGATTGATTTTTACCTTAAATGTTCATACTTCCATACACCTTCATCCTGGCCTTCAGGAGGTTCAAGGATCTTATCAATGTTGGAACAGTCTGCCCTTATGTTTTGCTGAATATACTGGGGGGGAGTAGAAATAAAACTAGATCTTGTTGTAATTACAGTAAGAAAGTATATTTAGAACATTACATCTTGGAGGGGCTTAATTTTTACTTAAATGACTGACAGACTAAAAAGTTCAGAAGAAGATGGGCAGGGTAAGGAAACTGGTATTAAAAATGCCAGATCTGAAAAATGCCTTTCTTCAGTTAAAAAAGGTAAAAGAATGGAGAAACCCCCACCATTTTCCTAAATCTGATTTGTTTAAACCAGACACGGGAATTTAAGTTACTTCTGCAAACAAAATTAACCATTAATTTGTTAATACATCGGTGCTTAGGAAATTTACTGCTGTGCAGCAACACCCTAAGCAGATAAGTATCAAGCCCTGTTGAATTTTATATACCAGAACACAAAACCTGGGAAACTGCACTCATTAACAACATTTCACGTAAGTAGGAATACCTGCTGGACAGCTAATGTACTATCCATTTCTTCAAAGGATTCATCAGGCCAGTTGTAGAAATCCTGTTTTGAAAAAAAGAAAGTTTAAAGCAATGTAACAAAACCAGAGGGGGAGGAAGAAAGGCACACAGCCTACAATAAGCCTGAGCATGCAGGAAAATAGATGGAGTTGATACAATTCCAGGAAGCTGCATCTGAACAGAAGCAGCACACAGTCCTGGCAGGAAGAGGGAGAGGATTTACACTGCCAGCACTGCAGCAGCAGCACTCCTTGAAATGAAAAGCTCTGCATGACTCGGCAGGTGAACACCCAGAGCCTGCATTTGTTCATTAAATACAGCACACAGCACCCACTGCAGGTGTTACACCAGGCAGCAGTGGGGAAGAAGAGTCTGCAGAGAGCAGCAGCATACACTGGTTATGAAACTAAAACTCCCAGTGGTGACACAGCAAGAAAAACATCTCTGAACTGAGCTCACGCAATGCTGTGCTGCCCTAACCTGCTACCACATTCCCACCTTACCCTTGGTAAGGTCAGCATGCCTTAATTAATGTACCTGGGTGCTTATCAGCCTTGTTAATGATAAAGCCTTGCAGAAGTTTCACCTCAGCTCCAGCTGCACCCGTGTTCTGCAGCAGTCCACACGTGCTGCACCCACGATCATCCCAACTGTAGGCATTTCCTTACTGTGCATTTTTCACATCTAAAATTTGGTGCTACTCCCTCATATCATGCAGAGATGCTGCATGTCAGCTTGCTGGAGTCATCCCAGGAGGTGCAATGACTCAATGAAAATGTCCCAACAGCAAAGCTCAGCAATCTGTTCCTGAGAGAGCAAGTCAGCTCTGGGAAAAATACCTCAAGTGCATATTCACTGTTGAAATATCATTACCTAATTGTATTTGCAAACTGAACAGCTATACCAGTGTCATCCAAAATAAAACATTAAATACAGCCACACACAAAGAAAAATCATGTCTATGGAGAGAAATTATCATCACTATACACAAAATTCTTCAATCTACATGAATTTCAAAATAGTTGACCAAACCTAGGTCTATGTCCAGCTGTTTTTCAGAATATCCCAAATTTATCAAAGGCACACATCTCCTTCTCACACAGAAGGAGACATTCTGTCTCCTTCACAGATTAAACATGCAGAGGATGACCTGATTTACAGGATGGTGTAATAATTTTACCTCTATGCTATGACAAAGAACAGGAGAAGACACGTGTCATACACAGCTCCTTTCCCACCATGAGTTCTCCTCCCAAAAGCAGAGAGGAAAGTCTCACATAAAGGTCTGACAGATCACCTCTCTGAAATAATCCAAAAAATGCAGTTTCCATGTTTGACGTGTTCCAGCTGACCCTGAAACCTCAGAAACTAATTCAATTTTGGTTAAGAGAAGCGATGTGACACCAGCATTTCCTTGTGCGCAGTTACGTAAGGGAAGGATGACTTCCCTCTGGGATGGGCAGGCAGGTGCGGTCGCTCTGACGGCGCCGAGCTCCCCCCGGAGCCCAGTGCACGGCCATGAGCTCGCTCCCGGAGCGTGCTCTCGGTATTTTCACAGCAGGAACAGCTCCACTGCCTGACAGTACCGGGAGCCGCCCTGCCCGCACCAGCCTGCGGCGAGGGCGCAGCGCCCGGCCCGCGCTCCCGCCGGGCTCTCACAGGTGTTCGGGCCCGGCCGAGGCCCCCGCGCTGCGGGACGCGGCGCCTCCCTCGGCCAACCGGGCCCGGCGCGACCTCCGCTCCCAACCCGCAGCCTGGAAGCCCCGGCGGCCTTTCCGCCGAGTCCGCGGGGAAGNCCCGGCCCCGGCCCCGGCCCCGGCCCCGGCCCCGGCCCCGCTGGCTCTCCTCTGCGCGGCGCTGGAGGCCACGGACGCTTCCCTGTGAGCGCGGTGCCCTGCGGGTTCCTCTGTTAGAGCAGAGCTTTGTATTCCTGAGAGACAGCACTGACACCCCCCGCCCCACACACACAGACGGGAGTTTCGGGGCGGCCGCTCGGTGCTGCGCAGCGGGGCCGGTGTCGCAGCGAGTGACCCGGCTTGTGAGGCGAAGCCTCGCACGGAGATTGACGGGCTGAGTGGTTGCTGAGGAAATCCATTGCATTTCATTCTGTTCCATCAGCATCCCTCTGCCAGCCCCGGCTGTGCGTGCACTCACGCAAGGTTAGTCCTCGCTTGTCTGTACAGCCGAGTCCCTGATGCTCTGTGCAATACAAACGATAAGGGTGTGGGTATAAAAATTATTCAGTGTTTAATATTCAAGATTCATTTTAAAAATAATGAGTAAAACCCACCCTAGCAAGGTGTTTGGAGCAAAATCATTTTAAAGTGGGTAGGAAGCCTTTCTGGGTCTCCAAAGGCAGGATTGAGACGCCTGTGAGCTTGGAGTGCAGAGGGCACAAACTGCTGTGCTAATGGCAAACAGAGTCAGCTCAGGTTTCAAGGTTTACTGAGTCGGGTGTTGACTCTGTTTGCGAAGAAAACAAAAAAGACACTGTTACCTCATAGCTGGCTGATAAATACGTCTCCCTTACAAGCAAGTAAACATTTTGGAAGACCGGAGTGACACATACTATTTCTGTAGGGTAAGTGAGAAGAAAATTATTTGAAAGCTGTTCTATTTCTCTAAAATACGTGGTAGAAATGAGTACAGAGTAAGGAGGGCTGAATTGCTTCTGTCCACGTGCAAGAACGATGAAGCAGCGAGGTACCATGAGACACCTCCCTCACACAATCTAGGAATAAATGCTTGCAGCTGTGGGGTGTTTCCTGAAAGTGGAGAAGGCTGCTTGCTGCCTGGTGCTGTCCCTGCTCCCACCGCGTTTCAGAGTGAGTGCTGCTTGCAGTTTCCCCCTTCACTCAATTATTTTGCTATAAATAACACGTTAAACCCCCTTCCTTCTACCCCGTGAGAGTTACAGTTTGTGAAACATTTCTAGAGGGAAAACACTGAAAAATCTCTAATTAGGCTTTCCTGTCAGAAAGAGAAGCGCACTTTGAATCCGGGCAGGGCCGTGAGCAGGACCCTGCCTTGCTGCAGGGGCCAGGCTGGAGCCGAGAGCCGGGCGATGTGCGGGGCAGCAGAAATGGGTGACGGGGTCAGCGCCTGCCCCAGCTCACCGCAGCTCTATTGCCGGCACCGGCGGCTCCTCTCACGTTACACTGTAACGCGGAGCTCGGCATTCCTGCCTTCAGGCACCTGAGTTCGGTTGGCAGTAGTTACTTTTTTACTCCTGGTCAGCATTCCTGCCCCAGGGATGTCAGCTCTTCGTGTCGTGTGGCGAAACCCA
This sequence comes from Hypocryptadius cinnamomeus, assembly GCA_013400635.1. Classification (NCBI taxonomy): domain Eukaryota; kingdom Metazoa; phylum Chordata; class Aves; order Passeriformes; family Zosteropidae; genus Hypocryptadius; species Hypocryptadius cinnamomeus. Next base: position 29,266 of record VYZP01073477.1, on the reverse strand, counting down.
GCTTGTGCAAGAAAACATCAAAAGGTTTAACGTGCTGTGAGAAATTGGTGTGTTGGAATGAGGAGTAGAAATGTCCTAGTACCTCTTTAGACCAGCTGTATTCCAACATTATTTTTTGATGAGGTTGATATTGTTATTAGCCAGTTTCAAAGCACAAGCAGTTCTAGCTGGAGTCCTTCAAAATTCAGCAGCTTGTTTGCATTATTTTTGTACTGTTGTGTTTTGGTTTTTTTTCCTATCACCATATTCAAGGTTTAACCTTAAAGCACAGAAAAGTTGGGGACTTGACATTTCCATTTGTCCCTGACTTTTATTTCATGGCCATCTTGCTTTTAACATGGAAACAAATCAGACTGTGAAGAAATATCTCTCAGAGAAAAATATGTCTCTGTTAGTTGAGCCTGAAGATGGTGCATGTGTCTGCAGAAAAAAGGAAAGAAATCTGCCTCATCTATTAAGATCTTGAATTCTGTAGGGTATCTTGTGTTGCCCCTTGATAATTAACCCTGTATTCCTGGAAGATGCTTATTATTTTTATTTTATTAAATTTCAAGCTGGTTTTGAACAAAATCTGACCAAGAGTAATTTCAGTTTTGGGGTTTCAGCTGGTCCTCATCTCATGGCCTTCAATCATGAAAATTTGAATATTTGGCCAAAATTTTATCAACCATTCATGTCCCGTTAGGAACCTGTCTGTCCTTTCTTCTCTATTGGCACATAAATGTTCCATCCTTGTCTTACTGTGGCAGGATCACATAACCAGGGTGAGAAAAGCTTTCTGAAAACACTACAGCTGCTGAGAATGGAAGCTATTGTGAAATGTTAAGAAAGTCACAAAAGATGGAGTCCACCTGGCTTCCTTGTGATTCAGACAGACTGAAGGAAGACTGAAGACTGTATCCCCTCAAAGAAGCAGGTGGGGCAATATGCAGCATTTACACCAAAACTGAAGTTTTTAAGCCATGTAGAAAACAGTGGAAAGAAGCCTAAGTTCCTAGCAGAAGAACACAGCAGAGGAACAGGGTTTGTGACTGGTTGTCTGTCCTTGCCTGAAGAACCCCAGGGATAGAGGATCTGGCACACAGTCATGGCCTGAGAGGCAGGGACAGCAGATGGATCACCTTGGCTGTGTGGCAGTTGCCTTGTCCTTGCTTGCAGTGAGAGCCTTGTGGTGCAAGGATAGAATGTTCCTGTCAATCCAGCAGATGTTCCAGTGTGTCCTCCATTTAATTAGGCTTAGGAACACTATTTTTCCCCCACATCCATAAATCACTTTTTCCCATGAAGTGTGACTTCTGTTTTTAATCACCTATGTAAACTGTACTAGATACAGCCATGCTAAGTTGAATAAATAGGCATTTTATATTTTATTTTATTTATATAATAAATAGGCATTTTATATTTTCATAAATAGGCATTGTATCAAGCTGCTGAAAACCTGCTGGGCTGAAGGTGGAGCTGGGGGCAGCCACGTTGTGTGGTGAGGGCTCAGAGTGATCCTATCCAGTTCATGTCTTTTAGAGCCATTATGGAAAGAAATGGTGAAATTTTAGGCCTAAACATTTCTCTGTTGGCAGTTAATTCCTACTGCATCTTGAGATGGGGCATAGTGTCTCTCAGTCATTTGTAAATATTTAAAATACCTTCTCCTCTTTGCAATGTGACTGCAGCAGATTGCCTGCCTTATCCTGGGAGATAAAGGCATGCTGGCTGCAGTGGAAGATAATGCTTCCCAGGGAGTTTGTGTTTCATGGCACAATCAATTGTCTTGCAAGGTCCTTGGGGTGTGATTATCTTAAGTTTCAGCTTGAAGGTGCAGTGCTGTAACTACTAAAGTAAAACTGCAACAGGGCAGATTTCAAGATGTAGATCTTTTATACTAAAAAGTGTACTTTTATTAATTTAGCATCTTCCCTGTCTGTCCATAGTTCAGTGCAAATTTAACCCCCAGAGCAGTGTTTGGTTTGTCTTTAGCTCCAGAGCAAGCAGAGGTAACCAGCCAAGAGCAAGCACCCCACAGCAAAGGGGAGCAAAGGACGTTGCAGCCAAGCCTGGCAAATGCAGCTCCTGCTGGAATGGCTGGGTGATCAATGGCACCTAGGGAAAAGCATGGCTCCAGCTGCCCTCTGTGCTGTGCAGCTGATGGGAAGGACTTTCTGCTGGTAGAAAATACATTGTGTTTCAAACTGTGTCAGAGCTTGAGTCCCACACTGCAGCTCCTGAATGGAGATCTGAAAAATATTTTGTTACAGTTCTTGACTGTTACCTCTGGAATAAGTGTTATAACGTATCTAGCAGTGCCAGTTCCTACCAGCAAGACTAGAATGGGAAAGAAGTGCAGTCTAATTCCAGCCAATGATGTTTCAGCAGCAATAAGCCAGGGACTGACTGACTTCACTGGAACTACCCCAAAAGCACTTTAAGGCACTCTGTTCTTCAGCTGCACTAGAACATGAAACATTTGAAAGCCTCCTCAGGAACAGTCAGATTTGGGTGCTCCTGCACATACAACCCTGAGTCCTTGTCAAGGCAAGAGAAGGTGGCCAGGAATATGCAAATTTAATTGCTTCAGCATTACCTAAGTCAACGTCTTGCTATTTAAGAATGGTGTGTTAAGGGTAAAGGAAATATAATTTGTCAGAGCAGGTCTCTCCTGAGTTAAGGGAAAGCTCAAGAAAGCTCTGGGTGTGATAGTGTGGTAATCAGTAAAGAAACTTCATTTAAGATCAGTCCCACTTCTGCCTGATTAACTGCTGGGGGAGGTTTTTTATTTTCTGCTGGCAAAGTTTAGTGAGTGATAAGCGAGAATAACCACTAATTCTTACCTGCTCCATCTGGGAAGTGGACGATTCTGTTACAGCACAGACATGACTAATACCAAGCTGGGGGACAGGCTGTTTGTGTGCCTTAACCTATCAGTGTTTCAGGGTCTTCAGACAGAATTTAAAAGAACCCATGCTATCTCAGGAGTCCGGTGTGCAAGGGAGCTGGATACAAGTCCTCAGCAAGACTGCATCTGTCTGGTAACCATTTTAAGCTCATTTCATACAAACTTGGTGAAAATAACATATTACTACCATTGAATGGTTCAGAGAGCTCATTACACAATTGAGACTCAGTTTCACTGAGCAACAGCAGAAACTGAGACAGAAGCAGAATAGTTTTATAAGTTTATTGTAAAGACCTTTACAATCTCAGTACAGAGATAAGGATATAAAATTATGTTGTTTGGAATAATTAAGGCTGGTTGGTGGTCATCCAAATTTCACTGTTCAATGGAACTCAAGCAAGAGCAACTGATTTCTGACTGTACATGTTTTTATTTGTGTTCCATCGTTACAGTGAGATCACAAGTTATTTCAAAGACTCAATGCCTGTTTATTATAAAATAAAGGACATTATTTACATGATGAAAGAAAAATTTCAGCATTTTAGTGGAATGGATGACTGATACTGCAACAGGTTTAGTCCACGTATTTCCCCAGAATGTCACCATCTCTAAACAAGTAGTAGTCCTGTAAAGAAAAGAAACGTTAGCTTCTGTCATGTAAATCTTTTTCTTGTTTTGCAAATACTGTCTTGTTCTGAGTCAGCATTATTGCAGTCATTAAGTACAAAATCAAAAGCAAGCTAACCAAGAATCAACATGTAGGGCTAGTCTTGAAAAAGTTCTTTTTGTTCCTAAGATACTCCTTGGAGAGCTATCAAGTTACTACTTCTAGCAGTGGGAAAGCACAAGAACTGTTAGAAAACAATTCTGCAGGCTTTCCCTGCCAAAAACAAGGATGCCCCCAGGAATTCCTAAGTCTTTTTGGATGCCCTCTGCTATGTGCTTGACATATGGAAGCCCATTTAGCCCAGCCAGCAAAGGTCAGGTCAGAGGTTCCTGTGGTTGCTGCCTTTTATGCAGGGGCAAAAGTAGCAGTAGCACAGCTGTCAGAAGGTGGCTGCATCCAGCTGCTCCCTTTCTTGAATGGTGCTCACACCACAAAGTAACCACAGTATATATCACTGGTGTTTCAGGAACCATTCTGATTTGCACTCACAAAGTTGGGAAACCTACCTTATCTTCCAGTACGATCTTAGTACCACCATATTCTGGGAGCAAAACCTTTTCACCAACTTTTACACTCACTGGCTGAATCTCACCATTCTGAAAAAAGAAAAAAATCCTTGCTTTTCTGTAATAGAATTCCTCCAAACTACAACAATCCATCCATGCACAGAAACACTCAGGAAATCACAACTCTGCATTTAGTTTTGACTGTAAATATAAGCATGAGGTCTTTACTTGACACACTGAATAGGACTTCACTTAAAAAACCATGAAACCTCCTTTTAAAATCAAGGAACAAAGTCCATTTCCACATTCTATAACCAAGGATAATTTCTCCAAGTGCCAGTTAAAAAAGTACCTTCCCATTTCTGTAACTTTGATCACCTTGTCACTGTTGCCATCAAACCACTTTAGAAGCACCTGATAAAGTTTAATTAAATTTTTGTATTATAAATAAAACATTAACACATTAGTCAAATATTATCACCCTTTCACAATATAAACCGTTAAAAATCAGATCCTGACACAAACCAGCCTGGGATGTATAGAGGGACTCACGGTAAGAAAGGCCAAGGCAATGTGCCCAGGCTGAAATTTAACCTGTTTGCCAGCGTTGTACTGACTGAACACTGCTCTGGTGGGGAACCAGCCCTTCTGATGTGGAAGCCTGCAGGCACTGGCCTTTTTGTGAACTGTCTTATTTCCATATACGTATCCAATGTGCAAAATTAACAAGCAGTTATTCAACACTTGTTTCTTTTGATTGCTGACTTTCTTTAGTCCAATAAGCCTAATCCTTATGGACAATTACATTTTGCACAGCACAAGGCAGCCAATAAATAGGCATTTTATATTTTGTGGAAATCCCACATTCTGGGGTTCCACCCTGCTCATAAGTCACAGATATTTGGGCACATAATAATTTTAACAAAGAAGTCTGCTGGTCCCTCAAAGTTTTGGCTGAAGTGTGATGAAACAGGGTATCACAGAAAACACTGTCTACGTATTTAAAATAAGCTAACAGTACCAACACCTCCCCAAAAAAACCCCCACCACCAAAGAGCAAACAAAAGAAACCCCACTCCATTTTACAGATGATGAAAGGCATGCTGGAATTCATTTCAGGACAACTTGAGATTTCTACCTGCTTTTTGAATCCCCCCACTTGCAGTTTCAGCCATCAGAGTCATCCATTTTTGTGAGCTATCACCACTTCTGCACCATAACCATCCCACTCTTATGGCAGCGTTCAAGCTACCACCACTCCATGACTGCTTCTACCCAAATGGAATGCTTCAGGGTAATTACCTTTCCTCTGCCTCCAGATCCAACTGCTACTACTGTTGCTTGTAGTACCTTCCCTTGGGATTTTTCTGGTATCATGATTCCTCCTTTGGTTACTGTCTCAGCCGCACATCGCTCAACCAGTACACGATCAAAGAGGGGAAGAAATTTCCTAAATGCTTTTCCTGCCTGTGAAAGTAGTTGTACATTGTAACAAGAGAGCCATTACGACAAAAACTGCAATTAAAAGGAGTTTTAAAAACTGACACACAATGATTTCTCTTTTGAGAGAGATGAATAGTGAAAGACAACTGCTAAGCACTTATTTAATAGCAGCAAATACCAGCTCAGATTGCATCAGAAACTCCTGAAGGCACAGGCAGATGCTGGGCAATCCTGACAATTCAGCCATAGGAAGATGTACTCCAGCTGGGGAATAAACCACCCACGGATGGAGCAGACTGCTCTGTCTGGAAAGGCCTCTAGACTTTTAACACCAAACCCTTAGTTGCTATAGCTTGGTGAACATAATTATTGATTATATGAACTGTATTTCTCCAGTTCACAACCAGATCTAATGAAGATTAAGGACTCCTTGGGAAAGCTGCATCTATACTTGTGAATAGGTTTACATTAAAGAAGCACAAGTCTAGCCAGGTGCCCCACTGTCAGTCATTCTTAGGTGCTTTCAAGCATTACCCTTTCACAAAAAAACAGGTGAGAATCTGCAGCCTGAGCCACAATGGTGTTACTTATACCAACTTCTACAAACAGATTCAGAAAAAAATTTACAAGAAAGTTTAGGTCAAGGCCTTGAAAATGAGAAGGTAGGCACCCTTCTAGCTCAACTGCTTTGGCTTCTGTTTAAGCAGAGTCAAGGTGAGGGGTTTTTGTTAAGCTGTTGGGTTTTTCCCTCACATTTGGTTTAGGTTTGGGGTTTATTTGCAACTACTTTCTGCTATCTGTCTGTATTTTAAAACCAGCAGCCTAATTCCCATAGGCTAGATGAATGCAAGCAAACGCACTTATCCCAACACGTGGGGGTCAGGAAGAAGGAACTTGCTTTGATTTAGAAGGAAAGATATGGCAACTTGCCAAGTCACATGGAGATAGTGCTCCACTAGACAGGTACACAGAGCCCACACTCAGAGAAAGAGCTAGAAGGGCCTGGCATCCGTGTGCCCTTTGCTGGCACTCATCGGAACCCACACACGCTCGAGCAGCGGCAGAAAGCAAAGCCACAGGCAGAGCACGAACAAAAAGCAGTACATGGAAGGTGCTGTATTGGACTGCTGTCAGCAGCACAGGGATGAAAGGTAACCAAGGGGAAAAGCTGCCAGTTGGGTACGTTTCCATTCTGTGAAGATAATATCACTGACCCTCTTTTTTAAGAGCTGTTCTACGTGTACCAGAAACAAAGCTGCCAGACTTATGGCCATCAATATTTTACACTAAGTTTTAACTCTTCACGTCCTAAGAATAAAGTATCACTGCAAGAACAAGGGCAACTCAGTCAAACTCTCTTTCTTCTCTATAAAAAATTGTATAAGATGTATAGAAAAGAGAGCTCGGAGCGTGTCTATCTCCGCAGAGACCCGCCGTGGCCTGTGCGGCCCTGCCTGCAGCGCTGCTGTCACGGGGCTGCTCCCGTTACTGCGGCGGGGAGCAACCCAGAGCCCGAGCGTCTGCGCAGCCAAAAGCGGCCCCTGCAAACCTCTCGCCACGTCCTGGCCCGCAGCCCCCGCGCCTGCCGGGGGAGTCGCCTCTGCCCCACGGACTGCGTGACCTTGCGGCGCCGCCGCCCCCCCCCTGCACCTTCCGCCCGTCTCCCCGCGACCCAGCGCTGCCCGCGGGCACGGCAGGGACCGAGCACACCCGTGCGCGGCGGCGCAGCCGCGGCTGCTCGGGGGCCCCGGCAGCGACCCAGCGGCGGGGAGGAGTAGGGGCGCCGCCAGGCCCTGCGGGCTGTCTGTCCCCGCGGCGCCGGACACGCGGGGCGGGGCAGCCCGGGAGCGGGGCCGCAGCAGCAGTGGGGAGATGGCGCGGCGGCGGCGGCCCCGGCACTCACCATGATGCTCCCGCGCCGCCCGCACCGAGTGACCGCGCCGCCGCCAGCACACACGTGAGGAAGGTCATGGCGTGCGCATGCGCGGCCGGCGCCCCGCCCCAGGGCGGAGTAGAGCCGACCCCCTCCCCCGGCCCCGGGGACGTTTAGCGCCGCCGTTTTTTTATGACCGCTGCGGCCCCATCCCAGTGCCGGGCA
>VYZP01073477.1:0-21626 GCA_013400635.1 Hypocryptadius cinnamomeus | reverse complement strand
GAACGGCTACGCCCCGGCGGTCCCGCGGACCCGCCGCACAGCTCCCGCGGCGCCCCAGGCCGGGCCCCACACGGAAGTGAGGTCAGCTCACCTCTGACCCGGTGCGAGCATGAGCGTTCCAGAAGGTTCTGGAATCGGCGGGCCCCGGAACATGAATGGTTCATGCTACAAGCCCATCGCGCATGCGCAATTGCAGCCCGCGGCCCAGCGCTGCAGGCGGCCTGTGGGCGGGCGCGGAGGCCATGCTGGTTCCGGGGCCGGGCGGCGGAGCCGCACATGGGCCGGCGGCGGCGGGGGGCGGGTGGCGCTGACCTTGCTGCGCGTGTCCTGGTGCAGCGGCCATGTGCCCGCGGGGCCCTGCCCGGCGTGGGGGCTCCGGCGGGCCCGGGCTGGCGGCCGCGGCCTTGTCTCTCTTCTCTCTGCCCTTGGTGGCGTAGCGAGGTGTGGGAACCTTTAGCCGAGCTCCCCTCGGCACGGCCCCGCTGCTGCAGCCGCGGGCGGGCGCGGCCCCCGCGCTGAGCACATGGAGCCGCGGGCGCTCTGCGGTGCCCTCGCCGTGTCCTGCCCCGCTCCGGGCGTGAGGAGCTCGGAGGCGCTGCAGCCGCGCAGGGAGGAGCTGCTGCGCGCGGGTCTCGGCGTGAGGATCGGGGACACCCAGCCCTGCTGTGTCTTGGTTTCAGCCAGTCGAAAAATTAGAGACTTATCGTGCCTGCTTTACTTCCTAAATCTGTTCCTCCTCTTTTCTTGTAGAAGTAGCTGTGCAAAGCCGTAATGCTTTTGTTTTTCTCTACGTTTCTTTTAATATTTTAGACATGCTCCGTTTATCTACAGTACTCCGTCAGATAAGACCAGTGTCCAGAGCCCTCGCCCCCCATCTAACACGAGCCTATGCAAAAGATGTGAAGTTCGGAGCAGACGCGAGAGCTCTGATGCTGCAAGGAGTAGATCTTTTAGCAGATGCTGTAGCTGTCACCATGGGGCCAAAGGTAATGGAAGACTTGGCCTTTGTGTTAGCACAGACCTGGCTAAAAATACTGTAACAGAGAACAGTTGTTGGGTTTCTCTCGGTGGAGCTGCACGATTTTTTTTTGCAGATCTGCAACGCAAAGGGGTAGGGAAATGGACAGGCTCCTGCAAGCAGCTGTAGTCTCATGGTCACCAGAAGTGGGACAGTAGTGCATGTGCTTTTCAAAGTAACAAAGTAAAATTGCTTGGATTCCTGTGAAAGGTACATTATGTTCGTCTAAACAGTTTGAAGGTTAAGGAGATGTGCATAATGTGTTACCAGCTCAGTTGATAACCTGTAACAGTGCGGTAGATAATGTAACTGTCTGTGTCATGGGGTAGGTTAATTAGCATGTGGGTGGCTTGGTTGGAGTTTTTTATGATGCTTGTTTTGTTTAATTTTTTTTTAATTAATTACAATTTTGTATTAGTTTACCTTTTAAATATTAACAAGCTTTAAAAAACATCCAGAGTATGATGTTGAGTTTTCAATTGGCTGGTGACCATTACCAGCCTGAGTGAAATTCCGTGGTAGTGGCATTCATTTGTGTTGCCCTATATTCTGTCCTGTAAGGGACATCTGGGTCTCTTGGAAAACCAGCTATGGTATTCTGCATAGTCATGCAATGTGCAGTAGGGCTTGAAATGACGTTCCTCTTTTTGAGGAAGAGACACTGATTTTCTTGGGGCTTATGTGAATATCTGTTCCCTGTAACAGCATGTGCATGATAGTTTTTCTGAGGGCTGCTTGGCCTCTGTAATATTATTTCATGTATTTTCTGCACGTTTTTAGTGCTCTACCAGCTTCATTCAAAGGCAAAAATGCCATAAAGCTGAGCAGATGAAGGTTAAGGAACAATTATGTCAGGAAAATGTGGCTACTTCCATAAAGGAACAAAGTTTAAGTGTAGTTGGTTAATTTAACTCTGTTTTTTTGGATCAGGCTGCTTTGTGAGTGCCGAAGCGTAGTTCTAATCCACTGGCTAAAGGGCAGTTGCTGATGCAACTTCATGTAACCTTAGGGGAGTTTTGTTTGTTACGCTGTTCTTCGTGTAAAAATGGAGGGGTTGTGCTGCAGTGCCTGAGTCTGCTTCTGGCATTTTTAAGAAACATCACTCTGGTGGGGAAACTTCCTCTGGCACTGTTCTACACATTAAGGAGCCCAGTTTGCAGTCTCACACAATCTTTTGGTACTGCTCCAGCATGTTGAACAGAACTGGTTTGTGTGGGAGCTCAGCTTCTCAATATGCTGGACCATTCTAAACGCCTGTGCAGTTCCTGGTGGTGTTTGTTCCCTTATTCAGGAACGCAGGCAGGTGTTTTTGCTGAGAGCAAGCCCTTTCATGTGAATGGTTATCTGGAGCTTTTGTTGTGCTCCTCTTCTCAGAGCTGCAAACCAAACATTAGGAATAAGACCATATCAAAATACAGAACACAATTAAGCAAACCAGGAGACGTTATATGAAAAATGTACTGGTAGCATGCTCTGCCAGAGAGGAGGTTTCTTATTCTTGAATCATTTTTCTATTTAGAGGTGCAGGTTAAATAAGATAGTAGGGAATGCATTTTGGCATAACTGTTCCATGGAACAGGTAAATTTCCATAAGCTGTTCCCCAGGTTCAGCCTGAGTAACTGAAGCAGAACCTTTCCTTCAGGAGCAGCGAGGCCTCGTGCCTGGCAGGCAGCCAGAGCTGGTTCAGTCATTGAGGCAGATGTGTGTGGGCTCTGAGCAGGGGAGGGGCACAGGGCACCACAGCACTGCTGCTGCGCGGGAATCCTGTCCTGGCTGGCCTGGCACGTGATCCCCACCCTGGGCTGGGACAGCTCTGGCAGGAGCAGGACCTGACAGACCAAGTGAGGGGACTGTGCAGGCCAGCTGGGAGGGACAGTGCTGGGGTGGGCCACTTGCTCTCCCTTCCCTCTTCCAGCAGCTCCAGCTGTCAGGATAGTAGAGGAGTTTCAGGGCATCAGTAAACCAGAAGTGGCCCCTTGAGTTTCTGCTGCCTCCAGCTCAAAGTGGAACGTGATTGTTTGGGGCAGCTATTGGCTGTGGAATTCATCTGTGAACAAGCAATGGCCTTGTGCAGGTGCATTTGCCTTGTGGTCCCTGTATGGTTCACAGTTTCCCATGTTAGCTGTGTCTGTTAGATATAATACTCCAGCTTTTCAGTTGGATCCAAGTGCCAGCTAAGATGAGAAAAGCTTGATAACTTGCAGTGTTTGAGAAATTACTGTAAAAGATGAACACAAATTTGGAAGTATTCTCAGTTGTCTTTGCTAGTCACTATTAAATGAAATTGGCAAATCTGCTTTTTTTTTCCTTCCAGCACATGCAACAAATTGAGCTTTGTATTACTTGTTTTTCATTCACAAAGAACGTTTATTGTGATCTGATGAAAATTTGGTTATTTGAATTGCTATATTTTTAATTTCAGGGTAAAATAGTAGCATTAGAGGGAATCTCTTCAGTTTTTTCTCTAAGGTCAGTGTTACTTAGTTGCAGACCGTGGTATTAAGCATTATGGCTGAAGAATGGAGTGTAATTCTGTGGAAGCATAAAGCCTTTCAGCCATTTTCCTGGTTTTGGAGAACCTTGGTATTAAAGTGTGTGTTTGAGAAGTCCCAGCTGAATACCCTGTGTAAGGTGCTCAGCTGTGACTGTTCAGAGTTTTCAGTTGAGCTCTTGAGAGTAACATGCTTTGGGTTGGCTGGGATTTAAATTTTTTTTTGTCCCCCTAGGGAAGAACAGTTATTATTGAACAAAGCTGGGGAAGTCCCAAAGTGACAAAAGATGGTGTGACAGTAGCAAAGGCAATTGACTTGAAAGACAAATACAAAAACATCGGAGCCAAGTTAGTTCAAGACGTTGCCAACAATACGAACGAAGAAGCAGGAGATGGTACCACTACTGCCACAGTCCTCGCACGAGCTATTGCCAAGGAAGGCTTTGAGAAGATCAGCAAAGGAGCCAATCCAGTCGAAATTAGGAGGGGTAACTTTTTTCTGTTGTTGTTAATACTTAATCATCGTCTTTTGTTTTCCATATCCTAAATTTGACTTGTTTTCTCTTTGAAGAGCCACCATAAAGGGTTATATGATGTTTAGAGAGCACAGGTGGGGTATTTTTATACTGCTGACTCTGAACAATCATTACTTTGTCTAATCGTTCTGCTATTTTACATGCAGTCAACTTATTTAATTTGTTGAAGTGAACTGTGTTAAAGCCATTTCTGCATTTAATTAATACAATAGCCATGTAAACAAATGTTACAAATTTTGATCATGACAGTATCTCACACCAATTTCACAAAGCCCATCACTGCATACACAAATGACAGTATGGAATAAGAACTATTAGGTTTTGAACATGCAAACAATGCATTTTTGCAGTGTGGACTTCTGTTTGAAAGGAAACCTGTTCATTGTGGTGGGTGGGTGCTTGGTTTGTGTTTTCTGTGCTCTGTACCTTGTTTTGTTCACTCACAAGTGCCCTGTTGATCTCAGGGGTGATGCTGGCAGTGGATGCCATCACAGCTGAACTGAAGAAGCTGTCGAAACCTGTTACAACTCCAGAAGAAATTGCACAGGTAAGAAAAAACACACAATAAAATGTAACCCAAGTTTAAGCAGCTGTTTCTCAGAAAAAGTTTTGTGAGATTAGGTTTAATGAAGTTAGGGTGTGTGCATCTGACACTGGGTACTTTTCTTTATACATCAGAAGTAGTTTTCAATTGCACTGCTAGAAGCTAGTTCAGAAGTGGGCAGGTTTTTCATGTTCACGTTTCATTTCAAAGTGTGGTCTTAAAACATAAATGTGTGTACTTGGGAAGAATTGATGGGAGCAAAGCTCTGTTGTGAATGGAAGTGATGGCAGAGTACTGAGGGTGTGGCAGATCTGCTGTGGGAACAGCAGTTCAGGTGTGTTGGTGGTGCTGGGTTATTTGTGCCTGTGCCTGGAGATGGCCTGGGTGTGAGCCCAGTGCAGGGAATCTGGCTCTGTGCTGCAGCTGCCCAAAGGCCTGAGCCCTTCTGACAGAGTTCCTGGCTCCTGCTGTGAGTGTGCTGCACTCTGCTGTCCTGCCTTGTCAGAAAATCAGAAATGGTTATTCTGATTTTTTTTATCATGAGGAAACACCTTGCATTGGGAAATGAGATTAAATGTCTTATTCTTTCAGGTTGCCACAATATCAGCAAATGGAGATCAGGAAATTGGCAATATAATTTCTGATGCAATGAAGAAAGTTGGACGAAAGGGTGTGATCACTGTCAAGGTAAGAACTGGCCAAGGGACTGTCTCTTCTCCTGTTAGGGCTGGCTTTTGTCACGTGTGCTGCTGCTGCTGCAGCTCACATTCCATAATTCCTCCCCAGCTCCTTTAAATCAGAGTTTGATCATTCTTCCCTCTTACATTCTTCCTGTTTTGGAGAGAAACTGATGTGGGATCCAGAGCCTTTCCATCTGTTGCACATGATGTGCTAAAACTGTACTTGGTGTTTTTGGTAGCAAACAGGAGATTTTAATGCAGACTTTCTTGTATCTAAACAGGATGGAAAAACTCTAAACGATGAACTGGAAATCATTGAGGGTATGAAATTTGACAGAGGCTACATCTCTCCATATTTTATTAACACAACTAAAGGTGAGTTAACAATAAGTCGTGTCAAACACTTTCCAGTGGCTTGTGTCAGTCAGAAATAATGGCATCTGTTAAAGGCCTTACAGTCCCTTATGCTGTGCACCACAGCAAATAGAGCAGGGGGTCCTTTCCCATGAGAAAACTTGAACTTGGTAAAAGCTTGGAGTGAGTGTTGGGGGCTTCCTTTTTCCTCTCTGCAAAGTGTTCCTGTGAACATCAGGCTGGCCTTGCAACACAGCAGAACAATGGCGAATTGAGAGTGGAGTCTTGGAGAAAACAAGTTGTCTTTTTTTTAATGCAGTTGGAAAGTGCAACCAAAGCACCTGCTTAAGTTAAAAGAATGCTTGATATGTTTTTGTAATGGAATTCTTCAGATAATGCATGTTGTTTCTGCAGGGCAGAAATGTGAATTCCAGGATGCTTATGTTTTAATCAGTGAAAAGAAAATCTCTAGTGTACAGTCCATAGTTCCAGCTCTTGAAATTGCCAATGCCAACCGCAAACCTTTGGTCATCATTGCTGAAGATGTTGATGGAGAAGCCCTCAGCACTCTAGTCTTGAACAGGTGAGGCTTAAAATCCATTTTTTTTCTGTGGTGTAAGGCTGCTTGTTCTCTTACCTGTGCCAAAGAAACAGCAGCTTTTAACACCACTGTGCTTTGTATCAGCTCAGGCAGAACTTCAGTTGTGTCCTAACTGCCTTTTTGAGAAAAACCACCTCATTTGTGATGGTCTCTTTGTTTGCTTGACTGCTAGAGCTGCACTGAAATAATTTGGCTTAGTAATTAGACTCATTCTCTGAATTTTTGTCTTTAGACTGAAGGTTGGCCTTCAGGTTGTTGCTGTAAAAGCACCGGGTTTTGGTGACAACAGGAAAAACCAACTTAAGGACATGGCGATTGCTACTGGTGGTGCTGTAAGTAGTGATGTTTTAAGTGGCTTTTTGCTCCAAGGAATGTTAATGCTTTTTAAGGAGGAAAATACTGTGCATTTTTAGGTCTTTGGCTTGTATTTGCTGGGTTGCAGGCTGTATTCTGTTCTTTCAAAAGTGTAACAGTAACTGATGTTTGAAACTTCCTGTTTTTTAAAATGATAATTGCTGTGTAATGCAGTCCTGGCCAACCATACATCCTTGTAACTGACTGAAGTCACATGAGATTTCCTTGCAGGATTTAGGTTTTTAAGGGGAAGGAGTGGCTCCAATGCAGTTGTTGCCTCTATAAATATTAATTGCCTGGACTCAGACATGGCAAATACAATTATTTAAAATGCTTGGAATTAACTGAATGAATTTTCTTAGTACTAAATTTTGCATATAGTTGATGCACTGACTAATGTCCCTTTATGCTGCCCTTTTTTAATATACACTTCAAAATCATAGCATGATATTGGCACCCAGAGGAGGCTGTTGAAATAAAACTTCATGTTTAAGGTAATGGCAGCACAAAGTAACCAACCAGCAAACTGTTCTTCAGTCAGTGACACGTCAATATCTGTAACTTCTCAAAATACATGGAGATGACCAGTGACAGGACCAAAGGAAACACCATGAAACTGTGTCAGGGGAGGTTTAGGTTGGATATCAGGGAGAGGCTCTTCACCCAGAGGGTGGAATTGCAGTAATGTGGTTATTTTGCACCACTAGGCTGCTGTATGTGTTCATGTACTTGTAGATAAAAAAAAGCTGATGTGTGGGGAACCTGTGAATTGCAGCTTTTCACATAATTTCTTTCAGGTGTTTGGAGAAGAGGGTTTGAACCTAAATGTGGAAGATATTCAGCCTCATGACTTTGGTAAAGTTGGAGAGGTCATTGTGACAAAAGATGACACCATGCTCCTCAAGGGGAAGGGTGAAAAGGCTCAGATTGAAAAACGCATTCAAGAAATAATCGAACAGCTAGAGGTTACCACCAGTGAATATGAAAAAGAGAAACTGAATGAGCGACTGGCCAAGCTCTCTGATGGAGTAGCAGTATTAAAGGTATTAAGAACTTGGTAAAATCATGATGAACTAAAGCTTAGGCTTCTTGAGTGCTGAGGTACAGAAGAAGACTTGCCAGTATGGGAGAGGGTGGGTTGGCTTTCTGGCACTTCTTAGGCATTGGCTGCTTCATTTGGTGGCAGCGGTGCTGTCCCAGCTGAGCTCCTGGTGCAGATCCTGACGTGTGGCTTGCTGCTCGCAGGTGGGTGGAACGAGCGATGTGGAGGTGAACGAGAAGAAGGACAGGGTCACCGACGCCCTGAACGCCACCCGTGCGGCCGTGGAGGAAGGCATCGTCCCCGGTGGTGGCTGTGCCCTGCTGCGCTGCATCCCAGCCTTAGATGCCTTAACTCCAGCCAACGAGGATCAGAAAATTGGTAAGCAAATGACTTGAGGATGTGTGTGGAAGTGATACAAGCAGGCTTTCTCCTGTCCTGGGGTTTTATCAGGTGGCTTTCAGTGAGTTTTTAGTTATTTGATCTTGGGAACATGACATTTCTTTGGTGTGGTGGTCTCTGCTTTTGAGTGGGAAGGAGCTTTTTCCCTGCATCGCTGATTGGACTGTCTAAGACCCAGTAGCAGTATCGCAGCACAGAGTGGCAGATGTTTAGAGTTGGGAGCTAGCTGTTAAAGTCTTTGCAGACAGACAAAATCTAATAATGCTCAAGAGACTGTGTGGCAAATCAAATTGAAAAAGGCTTTGTGTCATGTTACACATAAATATAGAGAGTAATAATACTTCTTACTATTTTTCATAGAAGTAAAACTAAAATGTGCATGAATATCCTGCAGAGATTTCATTTGTTGGCAAGTGTCAAGTAGCAGAGAACTTTTCCTCCTGGAACTGACAAAAATAGCTTATGTTCTTGCTTGGAGGGTTTTCTTTGTATTGATCTCCAGCACTAGGGCATTCCTTGGCAGTGGGAGTGGTGTTTGTACACGGAGCTCCAACTATCCTGTTTCTTGCAGGCATTGAAATAATCAAGAGAACACTGAGAATCCCAGCAATGACTATTGCAAAGAATGCCGGTGTTGAAGGATCACTGATAGTTGAAAAAATCCTGCAGAGCCCATCAGAAGTTGGCTACGATGCAATGCTTGGGGACTTTGTAAATATGGTAGAAAAAGGAATCATAGACCCAACTAAGGTAACCTAAAGGTCTTGATTCTCAGCTTTGCTTCCTCCCACCTCCTGTGATGGTCAGCAGGTTTTAAGTAGTTTCTTGCTTATTTTTAGGTTGTGAGAACTGCTCTGATGGATGCCGCGGGTGTTGCGTCTCTCCTATCAACAGCAGAGGCAGTGGTGACTGAAGTTCCTAAAGAAGAAAAGGAGCCAGCAATGGGAGGAATGGGTGGGATGGGTGGAGGAATGGGAGGTGGCATGTTCTAAGTCCTGGGGTAGGGATGCATCATGAGCTGTGCTGTTGAAGACTGACAGTTCTGACTTCAAAAAACTTGAGCTATCAGTGTGAGAGGATGGATAGTGACTGAAGTGAGGCTGGTGTTGAAAAGAATCACTGTAACCATCAGTTACCGGATTTCATTTAACACACGTGTAATTGTTTACAGTCATTGTCCATGCCTACAGATAATTTATTTTGTATTTTTTGAATAAAGACATTTGTACATTCCTGATAACTGGGTGCAAGATCCATCTACCAAGATCCTGATTTGAACTTAATTAAGGCACTTGATATTCTATTTCAGAATTTCTTGGTGCTTGCCAGTACTAGAAAGAACTTGGAAGCCACTGTGCGTGAGACTAGACAATTGTGTACAAAGTAGGCAAATAGAGTTACGTGAACTTTCTGTAATAAACTGCTCAAAAGTTACAAAATGTATCACCTCCTTCATCTGCACACAAAGCCATAGTTATGGGAGAGCCTGGACAGCCTGCTGCTGCTTCTAAGATTTAGTAGAAATTGACACTTATGCTTGAAAATATGACAGGGCATTTCACTCCGAGAAACATTCCTTTGTCTAGAATGTTTCTCAGAAATGCAAGTGCTTCAATTTTGGTAAGAGATATCTAAGCTGAACTGCACTACAGTTCTTTGAAATATTAAACGATGCTCTGAAAACAAGGCACGTGCACTGACTTTATTTTGCCCTGTCTATCTCGTTGTTTCACGTGCTGGAACAGGCCCAGGGGAAGTGAAGTGCCCCAAGGGTATCAAAGAGGTGAGTCTTTGCTAAGAAAGGGTTCTGGGGTTTTTAGATCCTTTGCTCAGGAGTAGTATGTGATTACCTCCTCACCTTGAGCCTTCCATTCTTACCTTCCTCCTTTCTGGTAAGGGGTGCAGGATTTAATTATTTTGCACTAGAAACGTTGCTTTGCCTCTTTCTGTGTTCTATGACCTGACATCACCACTAACATTGTGCAGTCTTTTCTGCTTTCCAGCCTGCAGAACAATGGTGTTCCCAAACTTGTGTATGTTTATATCTGATTACCTCAACAATCAAAATTGCTTTACAACTTCTCGATTCTGTACAAGTTACCTTAATCCACCTGTTACTTTCCTCAGCTTCCTGCCCTTAATAACTATCCTTCCACAGATGGAATGTGTGACATTCTAATTTTAAGTAAAATGATCTGAAACTGTTTCAGGGCTGTCTTTATTTTGAAACATACCTTTCTATGTAATTTAATATGCTGTTCTTTAGTAACCATATGGATCACATGTGTTGCAGAGAAAGGACCATCTTCAGCACCTGGCCTGAAACTTCACCTAATTTCAGTAAGATTTCAGTAAGGAAATTTGGTAATGCAAGGCAGCATAAAGTAAAGATTTAGAATCTGTTCAAACCTATTCACTTGGTTTCTTCAGAGACTGGGAAGACAATGTTTCAGGAATAGAAGTACTGAACATGTATGTAATCAGGATGACATTATCACAGCGTATGGTACTGAAAAACCTCAAAGAATGAACGTTTAGTGCTCTTTTGTATGATTTATGATGACAGCTGACCTTGGCTGTGCTTGTCTGCAAGGAAGCACAGGGCCTCTTGTTACCTGCTTCCAGGGAGAACAGCACGGGTACCTGGTTCTCAGAGGTAACACTTGCTTCAAAGGGTTCTGTTTGCATGAGGTGAGATGGAGGTAACCAAAGCGCAGCATGTACCAGGGAAGGAGTGGCAAAGGAGCAAGTTCAGCTTGCCAAATGTACTACAAATTCCAGACAGGTCCACTGGGCACCACTGGCTGTAGCTGAGACTGCTGCATTCAGATTACAGTACTCAGGCATTTCATCCCTAAAAATGAGGGGACTGCTAGAGCAGTTGCTGGTTGTTCTAGGAGCAGCTGGAGATCCCTGACTTACCTTTGCCATTCATTTGAATTCAAAGCACCACTCCTCAATGGCTGCCAAACTGTGCCATTCTCTGGGAAGCCAGTGTGTCAGTTGGCCTCTGCTTGGGCAGAGCTGGCCGAGTTGATGCTCTGAGGTTACATTCCCACACAGTTGAGTTAATAAGTTACAATGCTGAAAACCCCAGGAGCTTGGCTAAGGCAGAGCTTGGGCTGTGATTCCAGGAGCCGTTTGGAGTTAAACGGCAGCTGAGATAGCCTGGGTTACAGGAGCTGCCAGGTGTCTGTTACTGATAAGGCTTTAAGCTGCACTTGATTGCAGCTTTTGAACATTCTGTATCTGTCTGTCTGAGCAGGTGTGTTTGGCACAGGGTAAGATCACACCCAAGCTCAGATAAGAAATAAATGCCCCAAAGGAGGAGCACGGCACTTTGTACAGGTGAAGTGTACAAACAAGTTTATAGCTGAGGTTGTTACACTTTCCCTTTAGGTCTGATGAACTTCATGCAGCATCAGCTCCCGAGGGATGCTGGTTTCTGGGCCGTGGAGTTTGGATGCTCTTCTTTCAAAGGCAGCAACCATCTGCTTTACAACTTCGTCAAAAAATAGTGTAGCAAGTTTTGAGTGTAGAAGTGAACGAAATTCAAAAGAAATCTGTTTAAGAAAACAAAAGATAATTATTTTTCCTATATATACTGTTGTAAAATGCTGTTACAAATAGACAACTCTGTTAAAGAATCTCCAGTGAAGGCTGCAGGTAAGTTGTAGAACAGTTAAAACTGAGAAGCACGTGAATGTGGCTGAGAAGGAAACCTATTTTCCTTGGTCTAAGGACTGTACTTCTGGGCTTTTCTATTAAAAGAATCCTCTCATTCAGTTCTCTGAAGTAAACTAAACATAAACTGTCTTTTCTTTAACAAACAGTTCGTTACAAAAGAGGTTTGGGGTAATGAAATAACTGTTATTTTGTGCACAGAATTCACTTGGGGGACAAAAGTTGTCTGAAGAAAATCCTGCGTGGCAAGACAACAGACTAACAGGTAAGCTGGAGCATGCCCAGGAAACTTAAAAGCAACTCGAAATAGTTACCTATTAAATGTCAATATTTTAAATCACTCTTTCCTTGTTGGTGGCAGTAGTCATGGTAGGTTCAAACATGCAGTGTAATGACTAAAATAACAGATTTGGTTTGTGTGTCACATCTCCCACCTCAACAGCTCCCACTCCTGACCTGACACCAGCAGTCAATTAAATGGATTGGGAGTTAAGTAACTTTTGTTACTCCTGAAAAATCAGATTTAATGCCACAAGGAGCAAATACAGCTTCTCCCCAAATCCTTATGAGCAATGCATGTTAGCTGTAAAGCAGTAGCACAGAAGTAATTAAACAGCTTGGCCCATAAGCCAAGTGTAGCTTCATTTACATTTGCTTGACCTCAAGCATCAATAAAATTAATGTGCCTCTTGCAAGTCTGAGAGCTGTTATTTAGGGCTTGCAGAGTTCTGCACAGTGGGGATGTTGAGTCTGGCATCATGTTCAGCAATTATGTCAATCTTAAGGTATGGTATACATAAATGAAGTTTGCAGCTGGTAAAAATGGTGGTGTGCTTCAGTCTATGAACCAAATCATTTTAGAGCTGAAACCAAAGTAGGAAAGTTCCCTGCTGTATGTGGATGTCTCCTGGAATCAGGCTGGCACAAAAGGATACAGCAGCTTGTGGGAACCAGCATAACCTGAAACTCAACATCATGTAAAGCAAACAAGAATTCTTGAAGTTGAAGTTTTCTCTGGAATATCTGTAATTGCAGGGCCTGTTTTGAGGAGTTTGTTGTGAAATGCTTATCATCCCTGCCTGCACGTGCCCAGAGGCAAGGAGCAGCGGGGCAGTAACTGGCAGAGGTTAAGCTCAGCCAGCTGCACAGGCTTCCTTTGCTGCCTCAAAACAGGGTAAGCAGTAAGATGTGTTGATAATGTTCCCCCAAGAAAATGAAAATGTCCATATCCAGATCAGTTTTGATTCCATTTAACTGAAGTTCTTGACCTGAAATGTCAAAATGTGTCAAAATGTTGGTTTGTGGAGGGGTGGTGCTGTTTTCTCACAGAGCCTGTACTTAGACTGTAGGCTTTAAATAGTTGTTTAATTCAAGTTTTTTAACTGATTTATGGCCTGGGTTAAAAGATAGCTTATATATGTTAGTAGAAAGAACTGATACTTATTTACCTAAAGAAATACAAATAACATGAGCACATAACATGCAAACCATTAACCAATGTGGTTCTTTGAGCACCTGTAGATTAATTTTTACTGTTGAACTGTATGAAGTGCAATACAGTAATAAGCTGAAAGCTAATAACCCAAGGAGGTTAATGTGCTAGTTTAAAAATACTCCACAAGCTTTTTCCCATTCACTGAAGATAATTTTCAAAGCAGAGTATTCCAGCAGATGGCAGCAGGATTAGCCCAGCTCTGTGTACTTTTGCAGCCTGTTACCACCCCCAGCTCAATGCTTTGTTATACACTTTGTTATAAAATGCAAGAAAAAAATGTGATGGCAGACAAACCAGACAACATGGAAAAGCAGTAACTGGAATGGAAACAGCTTTTCTGGGAGTGAAATCAGGCTAAATCAGGAACTGGATTTAAAGAGCAATACTTTTGGGCTGCAGTAATATCCCATCATAGATTAGAGACAGCAAAAATCTATTACACTTGTATTAGAGAAGGAAGGAGTAAGGTTTAAAATACATGACAGTAAAACTGGAAGACAGGAAATTAGACTGTCCAAACTGCAGCCCAAACAGGACAGATGGCAGGACACTGACTTTCTGGTACCAAGAGCATTTAGGTTGTAGAGTGATTAAAGAAAATAGCAAAGCATATTTAGCATTTCTCCTGCATTGGACTCTCTAAAAACTTCAATGTGTTTAGAACTGTAGGGTGAGAGGTGCCTGTCCTAGACTGTTTCATGATACATGGACACCTCACAGAAGGCTGCTGTTTCTGAAGGATACTGAAGTAGTTTCCAGCAGCAAAGTTTGCAAAGTATTTTTTGGACAGAATTTACTAAAGCTAACTTGTTTTCTGTGTCTAAGTGTTTAAAGAACTAGTACAGGCATTTAAAAAAGCCCCCTCAGTTGAAGATAAGTGTTTCTATGTGCTGCTCTTAGCATGAGGTAGTTTTAATTACCATACTTACTGAAAAATCCAATGTACACGTCCTTGGATAACCAGGGATACCAGGGCTCAAACGCCACACTGTTTCCAAGTGATTAAAGAGTTTTCCATCTGTGCATGATGCCTAAAATAAAGTTTTGAAAATCAAGCTACAATTAGGCTTTCACAAATGTGACAAACAGCTATTACTGAAGCTTGTGTTTGCATTTTGTTAAATAGTTTGTTAAATAGTGCATTTTGTTAAATAGTGATGTTGTGACACAGCACAGCCAGCATGACATCCTATATGCAAAGATGTCAATTATGGCAAAAAGTTAACTGAGGTCCTTCCCAGGCAGAGGAAAATACTGTGTGTTGAGTGTCATAAAACAGATCTGTGGCACGATGCATAGAACATCCAAATACATAACCTCAACTGGCTTGGAATTTGTACAGAAAATTTCTGTAACTTTTTGTTGGGTCATTTTTTTACAAGTTCTTATTGTTACCCCAAGGAGCTCTGCTCCAAGAGACTGCCCCAGGGAATAGGTGTTCCTTGGCTTGGAGAGCTGTGGTGAGGTGACTCATCTCACAGACTAATCACCAGCACAAAAACACCTACATTTCTCTTTCCAGGAATGAGATAATGCACGGCCTTGCTACTTCTATATCAGAAAGGGAAGGAGTAGAGGGAAGATTAGATACAAAGAGCTGGGCCTGCTTTTCCCTACTGCTATCAAAACAGCAGGAAAAACGGGAAAACTGCCACTGTGTTCCCCTTTCTCCCAGTCTTACAGCAGCAAACTCACTCCATGCCTTCCCCCTCAGCAAAAACTGCTGTTACCAATCTGATTTTTCCATTGTTTAAGCCCTAAAAAGGGGAAAACCTTAAGCAACAAACCCATTCCCATTTTGTGCCTGAGCAGCACACAAGGTTCCTTTGCCTGGAGTTACTTGGGAGGACAGTGAAATGGTCCAAGCACACATCACTTCCCTAGAAATGTTCCTGCAGTTCTGTGGACATAATGTAAGCCTCTAGGAAAAGTAATTGCAGCAGAGAAAAGGCTAATGAGCCTCAGGGGAGGCAATCTGAAGAAATGGCTTTCCTCACCACTTTTGTGAGTCTTTTTTCTAAGAATTCTTCTTTTGAGTGAATTAAGAGGGAAAAAGAGTTGGTAAGCCAATCTGATAGCTGTGTGAAAGAAAAAAGCCTGTCTTCTCAGGAAACTGTAGAAAAGGAAAGCTCTCAGCATATAAGTCACAGATTTTCCATTATAGCTGCTCAACTTTTTTTAATAAAGACAGAATTTTCTTTTCAGAATCAGTGAGGATATTGAATAAAGGCATTTTGCATATTCCTTTTCCAATTTACATCTCCCCTGCACTTCAGGAACTCATTTTCTGTTAAATGTCTCTTATTAGGAAGCCTAGAAAAGAATAGTGAAATAGAATTTTCAAACAAGTATCTTCAACATCAATCAAATGCTAAAATTTCCACTATTTATTCCAAACCAATCAGGATCTGCCAAGGGAGAGGCAGTTTTGCTATAAGGAATCTGTTCTGAGCCATTCTTTACCAAAACAGATTTGAACATGTAAGGCAAACAAACAGAAGATCCAGGCATCATTTAAAATATTTTCCTTGACACTTTACTACTTTTCTCTTAATTATTGCTCATAAAAAGCTGAAAGGAAAAACATAACTGCTTCTCTTCTGAACAAATTAATTGTAAAAGAAAAAAGACTTTAAATCCACACTTCTTTCTTCTCTTCAATATATTGAATAACCATCTCTTCAGCACATTGTACTGAAGCTTAGCCTTTTTTTTAGGCTTTTCATATTAACTAGTTAAAACTGTGAGAAGAAAAGTAATGACAGATAGCAAGTTCATTAAAGCATCAGAAGCTAGAGTTGTCAGATAACTTTTAACTGAGTACTTATTCTGCATTCAGAGAGGCTTGGGCAAAATTTAAAAAAACAAAACAAAAAAACAACCAAACAACCAACCAACCAAAAACAAAAAAAACAACCAAAAATGTTAATATCTTAATTTAATGGCTGCCAGCTTTGCCAATAAGGACAAATTAAAAAATTATAAAGTGATTTCCTCTTGTCCCTCATGTGGCAGGTTGTTTTCAAACATATTCAAATTTTCCCCAGTTTATCTAAAGACTTTAAAGAAAAGCAACACAAGTTTTGAGCCACACTAAGAACTTCCAGCATCAATTTTGTTTCGAAGCAAGATGTTCCTGGAATATTCAAATTTCAACAAACAAAAGTTAAGGAAAATTATGGTTAGGAGAAAAGAAAAATGCAATTACCTTAACTAAATGTGGTCTCACTAGGGTTACAATTGATGTGTATCTCTCTACTACAGGAGGGAACCCTATTTCTAGCTGTGCTTTGCAGTACCCAGAGCGCCTCGAGAGAACGTCTGACTTTTTACACCAAGGAACAAAGAGTTTGTAGTTCTCCACAACAGCAACAACTTCATACATTTCCTGCATGGAATACCTGGAAATGGACACATGAACATTACAGTTACAAGGTATTTAAACTTCAAATTAGCATTAAAAAGTTTTAAAGATGGTATATGTGGCACAGGCAGTTGAAAGGTGGACATAGTCACTACTACTGATTTTGGAAATTGAAAATGCTAATTAAGAGGAAAGAAAAGCAATACACCGGTAATTGTTTTTGCATAAAGAAGCAAAATATCACACACCATCCAGCAGTAACTTTAGTGAATAATGAATCTAATGCCTGCTACTTTCTGCAATATCAGGTAAACATGCATACTCTTCAAATGGAAACATTTTTTCCAGCACAGCTGTGTCTTCATTTAGGCAGACACTGGACATTGCACCAAAAAAAAAAAAAAAAAAATTCCACACTTCATGGCTCCCAAGACAAGGTGTTCCAAAACTCAAGTACTATATTTCATAAGGTTTAAACAGAGGAGCACCACCTTCCTTATTTGAGCCCAAATAAAAAAAGCTTAATTAAAAACCAGACGGAATGGAAAAACCTTCCAGCGTCACAGAATGGCTGATGTTGGAAGGGACCTCTGGACCTCATTTTGTCCACCAGCTCTGCTCAGGCAGGATATTGAAATCAGATGAAACACTGTTAAGGTAACATTTCAGCTGATTCTGTTTTAACGTGGCAAAGTATTACGTAGCTCTGGTTTTTAATTTTTCATTCTGACTCTGAAACAGATGGGATTAAACATGTGCTTAATTTCCTTTAAAATGAAGCATATGTTCAACAGTACTTAGCAGTGAGGACTATTGGACAAAGCCCTCTTTAAGTGGTTAGGCAAGATCTGTTGCAGTTCAAGAACTATCACAAAAAGGAATGTTAAGTATAGATAAAAAGAAAATGCTAATAAACAGTTCATACTGTTGTGGACCAGAGACTGGGGGCAGATCCCAGTATCACTGAATGAACTGGGATTTTTCTCACTAGCTCAAAGGCAAACTAGGTTTCAAAATCTTTTTCTGTGTGAAGTTTCTTCATCACATAACTAATTATTTTTCTTCTTTTGAAGAAATAAGAAAATCTTGGGAAGTATAATATAATGTGAGTGCAAACATTAGCATGTGTTTGGGAGAGAATGGAACAGGGTTTTCACATCTGTTGATTTATTCACATTTTACCAGATGAAATTCTTAGTGTATTACTCCATTTCAAGGTTGGTTTTGTTTTATCATGGAATGGAACAGTTATTTCTGTTGTTTCTTGCTATGGGCCAAGGGCTTTGGGTTCCTACTTTTTTTATATTCAATTTCAGACTGGTAAGCCTAATCTCTAAAAATTCTGAAAGTCAAAACTCCTTTCTAGGTTCCCAGAGTCTTCGGGACAAGTGTGTTCAGGGATACTCAGTCTTTTGAACTACTAGTGTTTTGGATTAATTACAGCAAATACAAAATCAATAAGCATTTAAAGCATCTTTCCACAGTTTTATACCAACCCTATAATTCTTCTTTCAGAATATTCTTTTCTTTTATTTATTAGTGGTGTGGCAACATTGAAGAAATTTCTTGAAAGAGTATGGCTCATTACAGGTACTTGCAAAGGAGAAGTTCTGGTCATGAGAACACCACAAGAAGCCAGGTGCCTGAAACAGGGAAAATGCTTTTAGATGTGCTTCATATCAGCAAAATAAATAACAATGCATTCAGGTAAGACAAACCATCTCTTGTACAACATTACAGAAAATGTCAGCCAGATGGAAAAACGAAGGCTTGTGACAATATAAACTGTCACAAACACAAGGGGCACCTTTTTTCCCCTAAGAGAAACTAAAAATAGCTCCCAGTCATGACAGAAGTAACTGGCAGAGTGAAATACAAAGGGCCTCATTAAGCACTGGCTGCATGGCAGCTTGAGTTCAGCTCAAGTCTCACATGCACTGAGTGTGCAGAACAGGCTTTCTTACTAGCAAAAACAAGGCATACTTTGCAATACTTTACCCTTTTGGAATACACAAAGTAGAGAAGGTTCCACTTGGAAACAGAAAGCTGAACTCTGCTATAATCCCTCTGCTGCCACCCTTCTGTTAAAAGAACAATGTCATTTTGGAAGTCCTTTCAGAAGGTGCTTTGTTTACCCAGCTTTCAACATTTCCTTCAGACAATATCACCAGAACCTTGAATGCAGTGTTTTCATAAGTAAAATTTAACAAATTACTTTTAAAAGTACTAGTAACTCTAAGATTGCACTTCAGTGTTCTCAGTGAACATCTACACTAAAATCTAACAAGTATTCACCGTGTTTAACAGTTCTGCTAAATCACTGATTTTGCTCAGATCAGGTCAGTCAAAATGCAAAATGCTGCCTCAGAAGCTCTGAATTTTGGCACCAGGAAAGTAAAAATACCACTATTTGCCCACAGTGATTCTACAAACATAAGCTAACGAGCAACCCAGGTCTTTTACTGATCTTCCTCTAACTATATAATCAGGACTACACTTCTGGATTCACGTGGTTAAAAATGTAGCCAACCTCTTTTACTCAGAACTAGGCTTCTTTGGGGTTTGGTTGGTTGTTTTTAGTTGGTTTTTTAGACACAATGAACAGGTAGATGCCCTTTTTATTTTCTTTTTCCTTTTTTTTTTTTACCAAGCACCAAATTAGTCAGCAAATTAGTTACCAATTTTGAATTAAATTTAATTAAAATTAGCAATATGTTCTTTAAAAATCAGCATAATTTAGAATGCTGATGAAATACAGTAGTTACCCATGACTGAGCACATCATCTTATATGGTCACTGTAGTAGGAGTCAGGTAAATAACAAACTGGTAGAGTTTAGAGGAAAATAATCATCATTAGCAGCTGGTTAGAAACAATCTGTACAGACTTTTTAAAAACCAACTATGCAACTGGGATATGAAGCATGATGCCTGAAAACACATTGTAATCACTGCAGTTGAAACTAAAATGGGACAGAAGTATTGTCTTTAGACAACTCCGCAAATGGTTGTAACAGTATCTCAAGGGATGTGGACAAAGTCTGGTTTTTTCCAGACAGACCATACAAGACTGTTAAGGAAAAGCTCTGACAGGAATGCTGGAAGAGTGCCAGTAACATTGTAGCTGCCTCAACCAGATTCACAGAAGGTGTTCAAATGTTTGGAGCAGACCTCGCTCTGCACAGCTGATCTCAATTCCATTATCTGGGGCTATGTACAGGACACAGTCCAAACCAGTCACCAGGGCTGGTCTCTTGGTTTGTTTTTTACTGTAATGCTGTGCCAGTCTATTGTTTCATGCAGTTTTATCTAAACTTGTTCCAGCCACAGGGCTGAAAAACAATCCCTACAAATAATCTCTCAGCTGCTGAAAGACTATGTCCTTGCCATTCAAGGAAGGCAAGGTTAAGTATGGTGAGACTCCATCCCTCTCCCAATTTTATCTGAAGAACAGATGCTGTGAGAATGTGCTGGGCTGGGTCCCAGGTCAGGAAAGCAGATCTCTTTAAGAAATCCCTTGGTTTCCATGCACTGTCATGCATCTTTGTGAAGCTGACCTGGGCCACTGAAGAAAAACCAAGTCCATTCTAGAATTCAGACACACCTGCCACCTCTGGATTTATCTGCTGCCACCTCTGTATTTATCTCCTGCAAGTGACAGAACCATCTCCACTCACTCCTGCCACTCACTGCTTCCTCCCTGAGCACTTGAGGACTGATCATGGCACCACCCAAATGACCTGAAAAGGAAGCATTTCTGGAATATGACATGCATGTGTAAGTGATCCATATTCTGTGATTTTTTAAATTTTTTTTTATAACTACACAATTCTCTAAGCCTGAAGGTTAACATTTTGAAAAAATGGCTCTCTTAACTCCTCAGCGTAAACATTGAAATTAGTGCCAGGATCATGCCAGGGCAAACGTGTTTACTGTACCCCAGCTGATGCTTTCATCAGGTCAGTGATATCTGATTTTATGGTCTGTGAGACAGGAATTGATCCCATTCAAATTCTTTGCAAATAGCTGTTTGTATCCCAAAAAAATGAGTGTATCAGCAAGTGTCCTCATTAGCATCTCAGTCTGAATAAGCACAGAGAGTAATTTACCACCTGGGCCCTTGAGGCCTGCTACTGAGCACAGTGAGGTTCTGCCGAGCGGGCAGCAGGTACAGAGTGCATTCCGGGGACAACTGCAGGAGTGAAGCGTCCCCAGCTCCGAGGCTTCAGGTAGCTCAGCACTGGGTTTGATCCAGCTTGTGCTTACTTAAAACCAGCTGCCAAGATCCTTGCAGCTTCCACTAGAAACATTTTTAAAGTGAGTTTGCAAGCAGTTACTTAATGTGTTTCCTTAGACCAAACACCCTTCCAGCAACTGATTTTGCCCTGGAGACTCTAATAAATTACTCTTTAAAACAGCAATTTTGTTGATCAGGACTGAACGAATTTAATATTAATTAGACACAAGACTAAGATTATACTACAAAGAATATACAGTAAAAAATGTGGTCCGATGTTACATTTTACCACTGCACAGTTAACAGTTTTGTCAAATGACTGCATGAAATTTGACATCATGAACCAATCTGTTTCACTTTTTGATAGTTTTTATGAGGATGACAGAGTTTGATAAAGAAACACAGCAGCGCTGCCATAACAGTGGTAACAGGTGAACCTTTTATATTAAGATTTTCAAATCTCACTCTCTCATCTGCTTGCTCTTTTTTCTTTCAGTTGCAAGGTTAACTCTTCACCAAAGCATATTGTTTTTCTCAAGCTGTTGCAGCCAGCCTTACAAATGCTCAGGTGAGAAGGAACTTGTTGCATTATCTGGAGCTGAAAACATCCGGGCGCTTCCTCAGTTTTTAAATCCTTTGACGGATTGCTCACAACTCCGCCACTGTCTCGGGCAAAGAGGAGGCGAGTTTCTAACCGGGAAACCGGCCCCTCTCTGTCACGCCCGCGGTATCCGCGCCTCGCCCCGCGTACCTGGCGGCGGCCCCTCCGGCCAGCGCCCTGCCGAGCGCCGCGCCGCTCCGCGCCATCCCGGCCGCGCTGCTGTCGCC